>JALPQI010005757.1:0-57991 GCA_025490895.1 Thaumatotibia leucotreta | reverse complement strand
ATTTCATGTATATCCTTCAGTTAAAGATGGACCTTCCATTTATTCCAAAGATGATATAGCATAGTTTCTCTTGAACTCTCAGAAGACTAAAAGGTGTCCAACCTACTTCCTGCACCTGGGGTTTCTTTATTATTATCAACAACCATGTAAAAACAGCTTACGCCAAGACATTACAAGTGGAATTGTCTAAAAAAATAGGTTTCAAGTTTATTCTTTAGTTAAAGACTCACCTTCCGCTCGTTCCAAAGATGGTCGACCAGCAGCTGCCTCGCTTGGACGCCCTTGGGGTCCTCGACCTGCTTCCTGGAGACGGGGCAGTTGGCGACCTTCTGCTTCATGGCCTCGAGTCGCTCCTCAGTCTGCGTGAGCGGCGCCACGGGGATATTCTTCAGTTAAAGACTCACCTTCCATTCATTCCAAAGATGATATAGCATAGCTTCTCTTGAACTCTCAGAAGACTAAAAGGTCTTCAACCTACTACCTATACCTGAGATTTCATGTATATCCTTCAGTTAAAGACTCACCTTCCATTCATTCCAAAGATGATATAGCATAGTTTATCTTGAACTCTCAGAGGACTAAAAGGTCTTCAACCTACTGAGATTTCATGTATATCCTTCAGTTAAAGACTCACCTTCCATTCATTCGAAAGATGATATAGCATAGTTTCTCTTGAACTCTCAGAAGACCGAAGGTCTTTGTATATCCTTCACTTGAAGACTCACCTTCCATTTATTCCAAAGATTATATAGCATACTTTCTCTTGAACTCTCAGAAGACTAAAAGGTCTTCACCCTACTGAGATTTCACGTATATCCTTCAGTTAAAGACTCACCTTCCATTCATTCCAAATATCATATAGCATAGTTTATCTTGAACTCTCAGAAGACTAAAAGGTCTTCAACCTACTGAGATTTCATGTATATCCTTCAGTTAAAGACTGACCTTCCATTCATACTAAAGATGATAATAGCATAGTTTCTCTCGAACTCTCAAAAGACTAAAAGGTGTTCAACCTACTTCCTACACCTGGGGTTTCTTTATTATTATCAACAACCATGTAAAGAAACAACTTACGCCAAGACATTACATGTGGAATTGTCTAAAAAAATAAGTTTCATGTTTATTCTTTAGTTAAAGACTCACCTTCCGCTCGTTCCAAAGATGGTCGACCAGCAGCTGCCTCGCTTGGACGCCCTTGGGGTCCTCGACCTGCTTCCTGGAGACGGGGCAGTTGGCGACCTTCTGCTTCATGGCCTCGAGTCGCTCCTCAGTCTGCGTGAGCGGCGCCACGGGGATATTCTTCAGTTAAAGACTCACCTTCCATTCATTCCAAAGATGATATAGCATAGTTTCTCTTGAACTCTTAGAAGACCGAAGGTCTTTGTATATCCTTCACTTAAAGACTCACCTTCCATACATTCCAAAGATCATATAGCATAGTTTATCTTGAACTCTCAGAAGACCAAAAGGTCTTCAACCTACTGAGATTTCATGCATATCCTTCAGTTAAAGACTCACCTTCCATTTATTTCAAAGATTATATAGCATAGTTTATCTTGAACTCTCAGAAGACTAAAAGGTCTTCAACCTACTGAGATTTCATGTATATCCTTCAGTTAAAGACTCACCTTCCGCTCGTTCCAAAGATGGTCGACCAGCAGCTGCCTCGCTTGGACGCCCTTGGGGTCCTCGACCTGCTTCCTGGAGACGGGACAGTTGGCGACCTTCTGCTTCATGGCCTCGAGTCGCTCCTCAGTCTGCGTGAGCGGCGCTACGGGGATATCCTTCAGTTAAAGACTCACCTTCCATGCATTCCAAAGATCATATAGCATAGTTTATCTTGAACTCTCAGAAGACTAAAAGGTCTTCAACCTACTGAGATTTCATGTATATCCTTCAGTTAAAGACTCACCTTCCATTCATTCCAAATATGATATAGCATAGTTTCTCTTGAACTCTCAGAAGACTAAAAGGTCTTCAACCTACTGAGATTTCATGTATATCCTTCACTTAAAGACTCACCTTCCATTCATTCTAAAGATAGTATAGCATAGTGTCTCTTGAACTCTTAGAAGACTAAAAGGTCTTCAACCTACTGAGATTTCCTGTATATCTTTCATTTAAAGACTCACCTTCCGCTCGTTCCAAAAATGGTCGACCAGCAGCTGCCTCGCTTGGACGCCCTTGGGGTCCTCGACCTGCTTCCTGGAGACGGAACAGTTGGCGACCTTCTGCTTCATGGCCTCGAGTCGCTCCTCAGTCTGCGTGAGCGGCGCCACGGGGATATTCTTCAGTTAAAGACTCACCTTCCATTCATTCCAACGATGATATAGCATAGTTTCTCTTGAACTCTTAGAAGACTAAAAGGTCTTCAACCTAGTTCCTATACCTGAGATTTCAATATCCTTGAGTTAACGACTCACCTTCCATTCATTCCATAGATGATATACCATAGTCTCTCTTGAACTCTCAGAAGACTAAAAGGTCTTCAACCTACTGAGATTTCATGTATATCCTTCAGTTAAAGCCTCACCTTCCATTCATTCCAAAGATTATATAGCACAGTTTCTCTTGAACTCTCAGAAGACCGAAGGTCTTTGTATATCCTTCACTTAAAGACTCACCTTCCATTTATTCCAAAGATTATATAGCATAGTTTCTCTTGAACTCTCAGAAGACTAAAAGGTCTTCAACCTACTGAGATTTCATCTAAATCCTTCAGTTAAAGACTCACCTTCCGCTCGTTCCAAAGATGGTCGACCAGCAGCTGCCTCGCTTGGACGCCCTTGGGGTCCTCGACCTGCTTCCTGGAGACGGGGCAGTTGGCGACCTTCTGCTTCATGGCCTCGAGTCGCTCCTCAGTCTGCGTGAGCGGCGCCACGGGGATATTCTTCAGTTAAAGACTCACCTTCCATTCATTCTAAAGATGATATAGCATAGTTTCTCTTTAACTCTCAGAAGACTAAAAGGTCTTCAACCTACTGAGATTTCATGTATATCCTTCATTTAAAGACTCACCTTCCGCTCGTTCCAAAGATGGTCGACCAGCAGCCGCCTCGCTTGGACGCCCTTGGGGTCCTCGACCTGCTTCCTGGAGACGGGGCAGTTGGCGACCTTCTGCTTCATGGCCTCGAGTCGCTCCTCAGTCTGCGTGAGCGGCGCCACGGGGATATTCTTCAGTTAAAGACTCACCTTCCATTCCTTCCCAAGATGATATAGCATAGTTTATCTTGAACTCTCAGAAGACTAAAAGGTCTTCAACCTACTGAGATTTCAAGTATATCCTTCAGTTAAAGACTCACCTTCCATCGAAAGATGATATAGCATAGTTTCTCTTGAACTCTCAGAAGACCGAAGGTCTTCAACCTACTTCCTACACCTCAGATTTCAATATCCTTCAGTTAAAGACTCACCTTCCATTCATTCCAAATATAATATAGCGTAGCTTCTCTTGAACTCTCAGAAGACTAAAACATCTTCAACCTACTTCCTACACCTGACATTTCAATATCCTTCAGTTAAAGACTCACCTTCCCTTCATTCCAAAGATCATATAGCATAGTTTCTCTTGAACTCTCAGAAGACCAAAGGTCTTCAACCAACTTCCTATACCTGAGATTTCAATATCCTTCAGTTAAAGACTCACCTTCCATTCATTCCAAAGATCATATAGCATAGTTTATCTTGAACTCTCAAAAGACTAAAAGGTCTTCAACCTACTGAGATTTCATGTATATCCTTCAGTTAAAGACTCACCTTCCATTCATTCCAAAGATGATATAGCATAGTTTATCTTGAACTCTCAGAAGACCAAAAGGTCTTCAACCTACTGAGATTTTATGTATACCCTTCAGTTAAAGACTCACCTTCCATTCATTCCAAAGATGATATAGCATAGCTTCTCTTGAACTCTCAGAAGACTAAAAGGTGTTCAACCTACTTCCTACACCTGGGGTTTCTTTATTATTATCAACAACCATGTAAAAAACAACTTACGCCAAGACATTACATGTGGAATTGTCTAAAAAAATAAGTTTCATGTTTATTCTTCAGTTAAAGACTCACCTTCCGCTCGTTCCAAAGATGGTCGACCAGCAGCTGCCTCGCTTGGACGCCCTTGGGGTCCTCGACCTGCTTCCTGGAGACGGGGCAGTTGGCGACCTTCTGCTTCATGGCCTCGAGTCGCTCCTCAGTCTGCGTGAGCGGCGCCACGGGGATATTCTTCAGTTAAAGACTCACCTTCCATTCCTTCCCAAGATGATATAGCATAGTTTATCTTGAACTCTCAGAAGACTAAAAGGTCTTCAACCTACTGAGATTTCAAGTATATCCTTCAGTTAAAGACTCACCTTCCATCGAAAGATGATATAGCATAGTTTCTCTTGAACTCTCAGAAGACCGAAGGTCTTCAACCTACTTCCTACACCTGAGATTTCAATATCCTTCAGTTAAAGACTCACCTTCCATTCATTCCAAATATGATATAGCGTAGCTTCTCTTGAACTCTCAGAAGACTAAAACATCTTCAACCTACTTCCTACACCTGACATTTCAATATCCTTCAGTTAAAGACTCACCTTCCCTTCATTCCAAAGATCATATAGCATAGTTTCTCTTGAACTCTCAGAAGACCAAAGGTCTTCAACCAACTTCCTATACCTGAGATTTCAATATCCTTCAGTTAAAGACTCACCTTACATTCATTCCAAAGATCATATAGCATAGTTTATCTTGAACTCTCAAAAGACTAAAAGGTCTTCAACCTACTGAGATTTCATGTATATCCTTCAGTTAAAGACTCACCTTCCATTCATTCCAAAGATGATATAGCATAGTTTATCTTGAACTCTCAGAAGACCAAAAGGTCTTCAACCTACTGAGATTTTATGTATACCCTTCAGTTAAAGACTCACCTTCCATTCATTCCAAAGATGATATAGCATAGCTTCTCTTGAACTCTCAGAAGACTAAAAGGTCTTCAACCTACTTCCTATACCTGAGATTTCAATATCCTTCAGTTAAAGACTCACCTTCCATTCACTCCAAAGATGACATAGCATAGTTTCTCTTGAACTCTCAGAAGACCGAAGGTCTTCAACCTACCATCTATACCCTGAGATTTCATGTATATCCTTCAGTTAAAGACTCACCTTCCATTCAATCCAAAGATGATATAGCATAGTTTCTCTTGAACTCTCAGAAGACTAACAGGTCTTCAACCTACTGAGATTTCATGTATATCCTTCAGTTAAAGACTCACCTTCCATTCATTCCAAAGATGATATAGCAT
This sequence comes from Thaumatotibia leucotreta, assembly GCA_025490895.1. Taxonomy (NCBI): domain Eukaryota; kingdom Metazoa; phylum Arthropoda; class Insecta; order Lepidoptera; family Tortricidae; genus Thaumatotibia; species Thaumatotibia leucotreta. The sequence continues at coordinate 52,698 of JALPQI010005757.1, read as the reverse complement.
AGTCTCTCTTGAACTCTCAGAAGACCAAAGGTCTTCAACCTACTTCCTATACCTGAGATTTCATGTATATCCTTCAGTTAAAGACTCACCTTCCGTTCATTCCAAAGATGATATAGATAGTTTCTCTTGAACTCTCAGAAGACCGAAGGTCTTTGTATATCCTTCACTTAAAGACTCACCTTCCATTCATTCCAAAGATGATATAGCATAGTTTCTCTTGATCTCTCAGAAGACTAAAAGGTCTTCAACCTACTGAGATTTCATGTATATCCTTCAGTTAAAGACTCACCTTCCATTCATTCCAAAGATGATATAGCATAGCTTCTCTTGAACTCTCAGAAGACTAAAAGGTGTTCAACCTACTTCCTACACCTGGGGTTTCTTTATTATTATCAACAACCATGTAAAAAACAACTTACGCCAAGACATTACATGTGGAATTGTCTAAAAAAATAAGTTTCATGTTTATTCTTCAGTTAAAGACTCACCTTCCGCTCGTTCCAAAGATGGTCGACCAGCAGCTGCCTCGCTTGGACGCCCTTGGGGTCCTCGACCTGCTTCCTGGAGACGGGGCAGTTGGCGACCTTCTGCTTCATGGCCTCGAGTCGCTCCTCAGTCTGCGTGAGCGGCGCCACGGGGATATTCTTCAGTTAAAGACTCACCTTCCATTCATTCCAAAAATGATATAGCATAATTTAATCTTGAACTCTCAGAAGACCAAAAGGTCTTCAACCTACTGAGATTTCATGCATATCCTTCAGTTAAAGACTCACCTTCCATTTATTCCAAAGATTATATAGCATAGTTTCTCTTGAACTCTCAGAAGACCGAAGGTCTTTGTATATCCTTCACTTGAAGACTCACCTTCCATTCATTCCAAAGATGATATACCATAGTTTCTATTGAACTCTCAGAAGACTAAAAGGTCTTCAACCTACTGAGATTTCATCTATATCCTTCAGTTAAAGACTCACCTTCCATTTATTCCAAAGATTATATAGCATAGTTTCTCTTGAACTCTCAGAAGACCGAAGATCTTTGTATATCCTTCACTTAAAGACTCGCCTTCCATTCATTCCAAAGATCATATAGCATAGATTATCTTGAACTCTCAGAAGACTAAAAGGTCTTCAACCTGCTGAGATTTCATGTATATCCTTCAGTTAAAGACTCACCTTCCGCTCATTCCAAAGATGGTATAGCATAGTTTCTCTTGAACTCTCAGAAGACCGAAGGTCTTTGTATATCCTTCACTTGAAGACTCACCTTCCATTCATTCCAAAGATGATATAGCATAGTTTCTCTTGAACTCTCAGAAGACTAAAAGGTCTTCAACCTACTGAGATTTCATGTATATCCTTCAGTTAAAGACTCACCTTCCGCTCGTTCCAAAGATGGTCGACCAGCAGCTGCCTCGCTTGGACGCCCTTGGGGTCCTCGACCTGCTTCCTGGAGACGGGACAGTTGGCGACCTTCTGCTTCATGGCCTCGAGTCGCTCCTCAGTCTGCGTGAGCGGCGCTACGGGGAGACCACGCCGGTTGCAGAGATTGTGAAGCATGCAGCATGCCACGATCATGTTCGTCACTGGAATATGAAAAATGAAAAAAAAATGAAAATAGTTTATTTACCAAATTAACCACTAAAATAATTGAGACCCTGCGTCCTGCGCTAGGAAACCCTGTGTTACAGGACCCAGTTTCGTCAATGTTACATGATAACTTTCTCTAAACTAGTTGTACAGAGTGATAGGTATTTACTTAAACTAATTCTTACTTAGTGCTAAAGCTAAAAAAACAAAAATATACGTATATATAATATTATGTGTGTGTGTTTAGGGGTTTAAAGGGAGGAGATTTTATTTTAGAAATAATATACATTAATAGGGTACATAAAAAAATATCGTCATCATATCAGCCGAACGTCCACTGCTGAACATAGGCCCACAAAAATTGCCACAATGACCGATTCTGCGACAACCGCATCCAGCGGACAAGCGGAATAGTACATTACGACACAAGTGCGAAAGACATGAAATTCGAAACGAGTGGGGATATTTTAAAACACGACCGATAGGGAGTATGAATTTCGTTTTAGCACGTGTCTCGTACGACGTTTTTAGTGCAGATGGTCCTCCGAAGTTTTGAACCTGACGTAAAATGACACACTTCTCGCATTAGAGACTAAAAAAGGCACCATCTGTACTAAAAAAATTGTTACGATTACTTTTATTGGTATTTTTTTTCTCGAGCTTTACTCCTTGCTTGTTTCAACAGCGAGGTGAATTTGTCAATATCACGTGAGGAAAATCAGTTTTATTATTTTATTTAATCAGCATTTTAATTCTTCGTAGCATAGATTGATGCCAGAAAGTAGCATATGAACGTTTTCGTGTATAAAACCTAGGTCAAAAGTGTGGAAACAAACATAGGCATTAGGCATGTATGAAATTTTAAAGTTTATCGCGCATTTAGCGATCAAACATTTATATCATGCTCCCCCAATGAATTGCAATAGATAAGCAGATTGGATAAATAATGATACACATTTTGTCTCCTACGAACTTTACGAGTAATAAAAAAATATTGCACAAGAAATACAATAGAGATAACGTTTAACTCGTCACTACTAGTGTGATAGTAGTTCGATAAAAATATACTTTTTCTATACTTTTGGCCTAGGGTGTATGTCTTTGAGACTCTTTAAAATCACAAGCTTAAATTCTCAAAGATATCGAACTTAATTGTCGTTACGAACCTAACATTAATTAAGGTTTTTTTAATGTAACGCTTATTGGGTGTCCCTAAACGTGAAAATGTGCAGATGCCCACGAACAAATAAAACATGGAAGCCGCACGCCATATCAAATTGCCTTTCAAAAACGGTCCCGAATTTTAGTTGACAAGTGTCACCCCTCTTCAACGCATCACGGTAATGAATTTCAATGTCAACCTATAAAAACATACACCGCCATTTAAAAATAGTTGTGATTGGTCCATCAAAGTTTTGATTGGCTATATTCTATAAACATTTGTCAAAGTTAATGCGCCGCACAGTGGATCGAAATGAATAAAACACGGACATTCGCATTTTTTTCTAAAAATTCCATTTTAATAAATGCTCTTCTGTTGGAAACAATACAAGGAATAAAAAATGTTATGTAACATTTTTCAAAATGAGGCTTATTTTAAGCAGAATAAAATAAAATGTGTTTTTTTTGTATGAAACTGAAAAATAGGTATCTTATTGTAGGAAAACCGTAACCGATCCCGCTTTCAACCCTTTGGAATATCATTGTCCTACTTTAGAACAGTAGAAAATAGTTAAAACCTTATCTCAGTGGGTGCCCGTTTTCGTTTTATAGTCCAATCAAAAGTCAGTAAATACAACATTTTCTCAGTTAACTATTTTTTTAATTTCATTAAAAATACGGTATATTCATGAAAATTTAGTATAAAAATAAAATATTTGTGACATTTTCATACAGACAAATACAAGTATTCTCAAGAAAATGGTTAAAAATTAAAACATTGAAATCAAACATTTATTGCGATGTTTTTACTAACTATGGTAGTAAAAAGATATACTTACTATATTGTTGATTTCAAGATTTTCAAGTATATGTTTACTATCAATAAAATCACCGCAATAAATGTTTCTATTTCAATGCAATATTCTTATAAAAAATTGTATTTATTCTTAATAAAATGTCACAAACATTTTATTTTTATACGAAATTGTCATGAATATACCGTTTTTTAACGAAAATAAAAAAATAGTTAACTAAGAAAAATGTTGTATTTACCGACTTTTGATTGGACTAAAAAACAAAAACGGGCACCTACTGAGATAAGGTTTAAACACAGAGCACGGACCTCTTTAGTGTGTTAGGCGCCCTAAGAGTTCCAACCTCCTTGGGTTTAAACTATTTTCTACTGTTCTAGAGTAGGACAATGATATTCTAGAGGTTTGAAAGCGGGATCGGTTACGGTTTTCTTACAATAAGATACCTATTTTTCAGTTTCATACAAAAAAAAACCCATTTTATTTTGTTCTGCTTAAAATAAGCCTCATTTAGAAAAATGTTATATAGCATTTTTTATTCCTCATATCATTTTCAACCGAAAAGCATTTTTTAAAATAGGATTTCTAGGAAAATATGCGAATGTCCATTTTTTACTCATTTCGATCTACTGTGCGCCGAAATATGCGCGTTGTTAAGAAAAACGCTATGTCCTGCCCATCTTGGCACAATTGAACAACTGTCATAGGGGGCATTTTTGAGCTGGCGTTAGACGTCCATGTTATACATGGTCGCAGGCAAATGCCCTTAGTTTTTTATATTTTTTGCGGCGTTTTCAACTTACCCGTATTAGGATCATACTGCTTATTACAAGTCGCCTGGAGACACTTCCACCGACTCTTCAGTTGCTTGATAGCTTCCAGCACAGCGGAGTGCACCTGTGTGTGGACGGTAGAGTAGTACTTCTCCGGGGACACCGGGGACTTCTTCGTTATCTTCGGGATGGGGGTCATGATGTAGGGCTTTTGAGAGTAGTGGGGGCCGCCTGAAAATTTTTTTGATTAGATTTTCTTGACACATTCTAATACCACAAAGCCTGTTAAGTGTTCGAAACGTCGGGATGAGGTTAAATTCAATTAATATACGCGAGTTTATCCGTTTTCATAGTTTTATTTCATACATTCTAACAATTAAGAATTCACATTTATCCCGTTATACATAAATGTTTCCTAAGCAAGCCTACAAATATTCTTATCAGTATGTCTACAGTGTGTGGCCTACAACCGGGGTGAAAATTTAAACGGTGCATAAAAAAAAAAAAAATTTTTTGTAATTTTTTGTTCATGTATTTTTCATTATTATGGTTTCATTTACTTGAATTAAAAGTTATCAATAACTTATCATTTTTGAATCATTGAAAAATATACAATTTTTTTTTTAAAACCGTATCAAATTAGTGTAAAAATGCAAACAAAATTATTGTTATGACTTCCTACCTGGTATACTATCAAGATGTCTTGCGACTGACAAGCTACGACATCGTGATGCCAAGATCCAGTACTAAAGGTCCATAGCTTTGAATGACAATATCTCCGAACTTAACCACTTTGAAACACCGGGACCTTTACAGGATTATTGCTGATAGTCTAAGGAGTCACTCATTTCATTTTTCTCCCGTGTTAAAGACCACACACTGTATACGACCAAAAGGGACAAACGATATTCAATATTTGGAACATGATTCTATCAACAATTTTAGTATTTTACTCTGACAATCTCGCTATTTCAGTGGTATCTTTAGTGGAAGGTAATAACTTGTAGGTTATCTAAATAAAAAAAAAAATAGGGGGAAAAATTTTAACAAAAGAAAGAAAGAAAGAAAGAAAGAAAGAAAAAACATTTATTGCACAACTACAATTACACACAGAACAATAAGATACATTCTTACATCTACAGAGACAAAATACAGATAAAATTAAAAATACAGACTCTAAACAAAAACAAAAAGGTGAGAAAGTGTGTTGCTGTAGGAGCTACAATAGGGTACCACTCAGCATATGCTCTGACATCTGATGCCGGAGCGCTGGTCTTCCGTGGAACCCATTTGAAGATAGAAATGAACAACAACAAGCGAGCGTTATTAAGAAAATAAATAAATTATGTAAATAGAATTGTTATATAAATATATATGTAGGGTGGAGAGCATAGATTATAAGGTAAGTAAATATATAGTATCATTGAGACGGGGTAATTGCATATAATAAAGATAGAATAAAGTAAAAGGGCCCATCTGTTCGTGTGTTTATGTTGGACTCGAATTTTGTCTCTGTCCGCCTGTCTGTTTTGTCTGACCATGTATCTACTACAACTCACCGATGAGCCAGCACTGCTCGCCCGAGTTATTGAGGCTCTCAAGGTCATTCTTCACAGCATGCTGGTTGAGAATGGTGTCGTGGGAGTGCATGCCGCCCGGGATGGCATCCACGCTGATTATGTTGAGGTCGCTGTCGCAAATCTGGAAGAGGAACCGATTTAAGTTTTTTCATCACACCTGTTCGGAAGGTGGTGAATATCTGAGCGTTTCAACCGCCCAATTTTGGTGGTATCATTTTTGCCGAAGTTTCTATTCGTTACAATGTGCTACTTTGTTATTTGAAGGAGGTCCGGTACCTTATACAAACGACGAAGTAATAACATTAAGACGTTTAGAAACTTCGGCAAAAAGGATGCCACCAAAATTAGGCTGTTGAAACGCTCAGATATTCACCCAAGTGCGCTGCAGCGCTGCGGCGATGCGCTGTGTAGATGCGTCATTAGGTACACCCTCGGGCTGTCAAGGAATTTCATACAACTTTACGTCGCACTAGTGTGGCGCGCGCAAGCCGAAATTTCATACCTGATTTTGAAAAATGATTTAGACCATTTTAGAGTAGTTTTGTGAAAATACATTGTATTTTTTTTTGCCTCACAGGTGTGATGAAAAACATTGTGTGTGCCACGTGCGGTACAAGAATTATGGACTCGTGTGAAGTAAAGCCCAAATTCTTATTTACCGCCCTTAATACACAATGTATTATTCACGCATGATTACTAACGCTCCATGGTATGTAACCAACAGTCAGCTCCACCGGGAACTGAAGTTGCCAACAGTCAAATAAGACATATCCGATAAAATGCGCTCATATACGCAACGCCTGGATAAACATCCGAACGGACTGGCCGTCAAACTAATGGACAAAAATTCGAATACCTTCAAGTCATCATCATCATCATCAGCCTATGTTGGTCATCTGCTGGACGTAGGCCTCTCCTATTAACTATGCGTATAGACGCATTAGGAGGTAAATGCCCATAATCGCCACGCTGGGAAGCATATTGGTAGGAGGAGTTGGGGTGGTGACACATGTATTCTTACAGCCGTCACCACACGGCACAAGTACCTTCAAGTGCTTAAAAAGAATAGCCCCTCAAGATTTAATTGAAATAAATAATAATATATGGTTTTCCCAATGGCTAAATACCATTCATGACCATCTCAAATACTTAACCACTAGCTAAATGCCTAACTGGCACAGGCAGGTTGCAGAACTAGAGAATGTAAAAAAAAGTTTTTAGTACAGATGGTGCCTTTTTTAGGCTCTAGTGCGAGAAGTGGGTCATTTTACGTCAGAATCAAAACTTCAGAGAACTACCATCTGCACTAAAAAACGTCGTACGAGACACGTGCAAAAACGAAATTTGTAACTCGTGTCGATTTAAAACACTTCTTATCGGTTGTGTTTTAAAACATCGCATAAAACATAAAACATTCGAATTTCATGTTTTTCGCACTTGTGTCGTAATGTACTGTTTTAAGCTAAAATGGTCATGTCATTTAGATTATAAGTATGCTTTAAAATGAGGTATTCACCATGTAAATTTTGTATAGCGAGTACCCGATTTTTAAGCACTGTTTCAAATTCAATCTTCACAGAGTGACTACTGCAGTTACTCCGTAAAGATGGCTTTTGCATGCATGCATCAGCCTATGATAGTCCACTGCTGGACGTAGGCCTCTCCTATTAACTGTGCTATACGGTATACGCATTAGGAGGTAAATGCCCATAATCGCCACGCTGGGCAAGCGGATCGGGGATCGCAGTAATGTGTCCATTATGATGACGCTGCTGCCCATCATCAATCTTTTATCAAATAATGGTCAGTGACACTTCAATCCCTTAGTCGATTTACGACACCCGCAGGAGTTGGGGTGGTGACAAATGTATTCTTACTGCTGTCACCACACGGTACAAAGATGGCATTTGCAAGTGTCTAAATATCAGGTTCGTAATTTTTGTTTTGATTAAGCTCTTAACTATGAATATAATATTATTGCAAAACCCTTAATTAAAAAAAATACTTTGGTGAATCAACGTTTTTTGGTCTGTTATTACCATGGTTTCGGTCTCCTGAGTAACCCTGGTTTTATGCAAAATTATGTTACTTCAATTATACGTAGTCCATGTTAGTAGGTGCCATTACGGATAGGGCTTATTAACGCCAGAATAATGCATGTTTGTATAATTTAAGTAACATAATTTTGCATAAAACCAGGGTTACTCGGGAGACCGTAACCATGGTAATAACAGACCGAAAAATGTTGACTCACCCACTTATTGTGGTGGAATGTATACCCAGGGACCAAACCGTTATTTTACAAAAACCTCGAAAAAGCCCAATATTTTAAAATGTTTTATACTCTTTATGTAGTAATCAATATTTTATGTAATTTATTACATCATATTTTTAGTACAGATGGTGCCTTTTTTAGGCTCTAGTGCGAGAAGTGTGTCATTTTACATCAGGTTCAAAACTTCAGAGGGCCATCTGTACTAAAAAACGTCGTACGAGACACGTGCAAAAACGAAATTCGTAACTCGTGTCGAGTTAAAACACTCCCCATCGGTCGTGTTTTAGAACATCGCCACTCGTTTCGAATTTCATGTTTTTCGCACTTGTGTCGTAATGTACTATTTTAAATTACTCCATTAACTTAGAATTTATATACCGAAGAACGAAAATGAACGAAAAAAACGTTATCTTTGTACGGAGAAAATAATGGTTTGGTCCCTGATAATCCTGATATTGTCTATGATAATGAATGCAATAATAGTGGTGTACTCACAATCTGCGCCTTCTTGGAGTGATAGGACTTGTTGAAGTGGCTCTTCTGGTCCACGTCGGGCCGCGCAATGGGCACGTGCGTGCACTCTACGCAGCCCACCACGTTTGGCACGCCGTACTTCATGTAGAACCTGGAAGACGACTTTATTAACACCAATTGTAGATTTGGATGGAAAGCCCGTGCAATGACGATGAAGCGTTTTTTGTGAATTATATTACATTCTTTAGACTTGTGCCTACATTATGTCAAAATTTGCCAAATCAAATGGAAATTTGTCTAATAGGGATGATGACTGTAGTTATAATAAATTATTTAACATTATGCACAACATAATACACGAAGAAATTATTACTAAGATGTAGATTGCAGTTATTTTTGTAATGAACTTCTATTTAATAAATTGAAGAGAACTTAAAAGAGTAGGTCATTTGGCAATACTGAAATGTGACGTCACTTTTGAGTATTTCGTATAAAATTCCACAGTGGTGATCGTTTTGACAGTTTGAAAAAAGATGCTGATTTGACTTGCCAGTCATCATGCCTATTGACATAGAGTTCAAAAGATTTATAAGGTTTGTATCCTATGGGTAGGACATAAGAATGACACATGTAGGCAGAAGGTGTGGTGATGTGCTGTTCCTGATAAACTAAGTATGTTTATTTCAAAAGACAACTGTTCTTGAAGTCATTTTGTTTTATTTGATTATTAGTTTAATGGTTCAAATATTTACCCCTTATAATAATAATAATAACCCACGGCCGATTCGGCCACGGTGACTGCTGTCGACTCCGTTTTTATCTTTGGTGTGCTCGCATGTGACTAACGTAGCCAATCTTATTTACAAAATTACGTGAACATTGCGGACATGTGAGCACACCATTTATGTAATTATAGGCTATTGCCGCTGGTGGTCGGGCCTTCAACTCGTCGCGCTTGGCATCAAGTTCCAAGCGCCGACGAGACTCAAAATCAGTAATCTTGGTATGTACTGCAGCACGCCATTCCGTTCGCACGGCTGCCTGCTGCTCCCATTGCGAAGGCTCAATGGAGCACTTTTTCATGTGTCGCTTAAGCACATCCTTATATCTGAGGAATTGGCCGCCCTGTTGCCGCTTGCCCTTCTCAAGTTCGGAATAAAAGATGCGCTTAGCGACACGCTGATCGTTCATTCGCGATACATGGCCGCACCACCGCAACTGACGTCGCATGAGGTATGCCTCGATTCCAGCCACATTTGCTCTACGCAGAACCTCGGTATTCCGAAATTTTACCCCTTACTGCATACGAAGCCATATATGACCGCTATAAAATTTAACTATATTGATTGCCGTTACAGTTGAAATTTTAACAATTTCTTTTATAGTTATGCGGTAAAGGGTTAAATATTTGCCATTAGTATCAACCAATATTGAATCAAAAATGTTAGATAATCTACAATCATTGATTATGGTCCAAATGAAACACCACACAACAAAATTAAATCTGCAAAACCAAGTCTAACCTCCTGCCTATGTATCCTACTCAAATGACATAATAAACAAATAACATAAATAAATTTAAGTAATAAACCCAAACAATCTAACAGCTGATGGCAGATCATCAACAGAGAAAAAAATATATATTGAAAAGAATTGAGAATATAGGAGTCTTCTAATACTCCAACTATATCTAATACACTTTCTTAGCAGTAGTGATGTAAAAAAATATACCAATACAAACCTAGCTTTAAGATTATCCCTTTCCCCTCTCAAATGTGGGAAGTGAATGTATTTCTTCACTAGCGCCGGGTTGTTTAAAGCTTCTGTGACTTGTGTGACGGCCGACAGCACAAAGTACTGGGTGATGTTTGGGTCTGTCTTCCCGTGGATTGACTTTTGGTATTTACCCGTAGCGAAGAATGCTAAGGCTGCCATTACCTGAAATATATTTAAATATTTACCCCCTTATTCATAAACATCTGCTAACTTAACAAACCACTAATAATTGTTTGTTCCTTTTGGTCTTAACAATGTGTCCATAAGAGCAGGGACAAACAATTATTAGCGGTTTTTTAAGTTAGCAGACATTTATGAATAAGGGGGGTTAATTATGTTGAATAATTTATACATTGGACTGATATAGGGTGACAGACAATGATGAATGATGAATTGATGATAATGAATATTAATATTAGTTTGCAAGTTTGATAGTGTCCATGTAAACAAATTGAAGTTACAGACACATAAAAATATTTTACATGTAATGGACAAAGAACAGTAGCAAAATGGAATACTTGAACAGTCAAGAAAACTGATTTAAATCATACCTTGGTCTTGGTAACAATGATAATCAATATAAAAAACGCTTAGGATACTTACATTTTATTTCCGTTTTAGTTTAAAAAGGTAATTCTTATTTCTTATCTATTTTAGAGTTAGAAACACTGATATAAATATGATTTTCAATAGGTTTGCCTGTTTATTACAAAAGCAAGGAAGATATACATTACATAAGTAGTCCATCATTATAAAACTATAAAAGAAAATTAACAACATGATAATCTGTAGTTTTCAAATATTGCAAACTTCATGTTTAAACCTAAGTAAAGCGTTTAACTTCTACAATACTAATTTCGACAGTACAATGTTAAATCAAACAAAAATGCATGAGTAAACAAATGAGTTAGAAAGTTATTTCTTCAAATGAATTAGTCACTGCAACATACCTTGCTCTCAACGGAGAACTCAATCGACTTCGTAGACTCCGGCATCACAGGTTTCAACTCCTCAATTAAAGTCCGCACCAAGTCTTTCGATAATCTATACGTCTCTATGAACGTTGGGTCCGGTAGGTCAAACGGATCAGTTTCCGGAGGCTTAGACCTCTTTTCCTGGTGTAAAGGCTCTTCTGGAGCCTTTTGCTGGTTTATCTGCTCAGATTTATCCTTTAACTGAGTGTAAACCCCCTTCTCCAGCACCCGATGGTCGACCTGAGGATTCGGATGATGCTTTTGAGTTTGTGGCGCGTCCCATTTCAAAAGCTCGAAAATCTCCGGTTCCTCGTCAACGACGGATATGTAACCTTCTTCTGGCGGCTTTTCAGCCATGATTTGTGAAGAAGAACGTAATTTTAATTGAAATAGAAACAGAAATAGAAATGCAGCTTGGATACATTGACAACAATGACGTTATGACATGACGTTAAATGTTGTGCTGCCTGGACAAAAAATAAATAGTTCTACATCTTTTTGTATAATGGCAACCCTGTGCTTCTACTATTTCTACCATTACAGAGTGTGACCACTGAAATTTAAGTTTTGGTGGAAAATTCAAAAAATAGTTGTGAAGGTCATACTTGGTGACGAGCAAAGAATATATGAATATATCCGTGAAATAAAAATAAAGAATACATGGCGTGAAGAACTTAGTAACTCGAGATGAAAGCTAGAAGAAATTTGAACTTGATTTTATCATAAATTAAATTCCTTTTCCTTTACCAAAATATCTCGAGTTAAGTAGCAAGTTATTTTTACGCCATGTACGGATATTTAATACTCTTAAGAATTGGGATACTTGAATATATTTTATTTTCTGTGCACACAATAGAGACTTAAGGAAATACGTTAAAAATGTTCGTTACATGTCGTGCACTCAGTTAAAATTAGCGAAAAACACATAATTAAACACATACCCACAATTAATAATGTATTTATACGATAGGTAACAATGAATACAACTTTTTTATCTTCACAATATTATACATTTTCTCCACATATAAGTATTTACAAACAGCAACAAAACTGCAATTACTGTGTGAATTAACCACGTATTAACCGTGCCCACCAGTTAATTACTGGTAATTATTGCATACTCCGACGAACCAAATTGAACTCTGACCGTTCATCCCCACATATTTTGGCAAATAATGTGTCTGGTGCTCGAGCATGAGTCATGCCGAGCGCCAGACAGACGCGTGGAAACATTCGGGCTTTGAAATTATCGATTTGGATGTATTGAATTGATATGACAAACACCAATAAGGCCATGGCTTAATTAAAACCCCTAATTCATAAACGTCTCTTTACTTAGAGCCGCCATTGTTAAGTTTGTCCCTTTCGGTGTTATCGATATGTCTGTCTAGTATAAGACCGAAAGGAACAACAATACTTAGCTGCTAAGTTAAACCTTCGTATGCCGGAACTTGGATTCGTATGCGAGAAAACTATTTAAAAAATTGGTTGCCTATAAAGTCGGTATACGGGCGAAAGTTTTACGTGACAACGACAACGCGTGCCTCTCACTCGCTCTCATTGTGAGCGCATAACGTGAGCGGAGCGTAACGCAGTTTCTTGAAGTGTCACCCGGCAAACCAATTTATAAGACGTTGTCACGTCAGCCATTGTTTGTCCCTTTCGGTGTTATCGATATGTCTGTCTAGTATAAGACCGAAAGGAACAAACAATACTTAGCTGCTAAGTTAAACCTTCGTATGCCGGAACTTGGATTCGTATGCGAGAAAACTATTTAAAAAATTGGTTGCCTGTAAAGTCGGTAGGGGAGATGTAGGCAATGGGAGTCAGTAGGCAATGGTGATCACCTCAAAATAACAAAAACCGAACGCGACCGACCGATTCAAGTATAAGTACACGCTAGCATGACGTCACACCCGTGCGCGAGCGGCGACTGGCTCAGCTCAGTTCGGCCGACGCGTTGGCGAGTAAAGGGTGTGTGCACAGACTACTAAGAAGATACTACGTATCAGACGACCATCTCACGTACTAATGGTTTAGACATTAACAATCTGTGGTCCGGCCTTGATGGCCATATCGATAGTGACGTTTGTTTTTTTTTAATTCCTTTTCTTGTAAAAGGCGGGAGAATTTGAATTCAAATGTTACAAAAGCCCGGGAATATTCGTATTCAATATCGCCCCAAGGTAATGGAAATGCAAATTGTAATAGGAATAGTTATCCCAGTTAATCCAGTAACGTTTCTAGATAAACTGGAATAACCTAATAAATAAAACAACCAAACATTTATAAAGAGATCTATTTTTCAATCGTTTTTTAAATTTATTATACATAGGCCTGCGCATGCATGCGAGGCAAATTTCTTATATTCAATCTAGAAATATTTTATTGATTATAATGCACCAATTGAAAATGCATAGGTTCACGGACACGGAAATGAATGACTACCTAACCACATCCCGTTGTATTTCGCAATTAATAAAGTCAAATGAATATTTGGACACAATTTTATCATTAATTTGCTTTTTTATATTATTTTCATGTTGTTCCAAATATTCATTAGACTCTGACAATGTTTCCACATGCCCTCACAGCATGTGCCGAGGTATAGTTAATTTTTTTTGGTAAAACATTGTATTCCCTTTGCAAAATCCATTAATGGAGACTGGACTCCTCTGAGGTTAAGTCTTTTTCGCATTCTTTACAATTCATTTTTTTGTACTTTTCTTGTGACCCACCCCGCGGTGTATGCTCGTGAGTGTACATGCGAGATGGTGCGAGGTTCCGGTGACTGCAGTCCGCAGTTTTTTGCCTTTAGTATGCTTATTGTTCGTTCTGGCGCCGTCGACGCTGTCGAACAGGTCATCGAGGAAAGTCACCAGCTCCGCCGTGTTGGCCAACGTGTCGCTCACCGGCGTGCTGTCCGCATAGTGCGCTGGGAAATATTACGAATATTATTAGTAAAGTATTCCACCCTCTTCGCTTATACAACACATTTTCTACTGTTAAGAGTCTTCCGTAAATTTGACACTCTGGCTTCCCTTAATTATAGATAAACGAATGTACTTAAATGTCAATTGCTAATAGTTAAAAACTGGCACGGTGTAGAATTATTATTAGACATATTGTCTTTCTAGATACATTGTACAGCGCGATATATTCATATTACTTACTAATCCATCACTCAATGAATCTTTTTTCTTTTGTTTATTTACGTTACTTTGTTATATTATTATACTTTCATCAGTGTTCATTCAAAATCTAAGAAAATATGATACTTTCTAGTGGAGAGTACGCCTGAGTAAAAGATTGTCTGTCACAACGAAACTGGTACATAAAACACTGTGCTTTCAAAATAACCATACGTCGGACTCCAGCGGGCATTTTCGGGGCACTGTATGGTTTGCAAATCAATTAATTCACTTCAGAGTATTTATACTTAGTATTTGGTAGGTAGTATTACCTTGGTGGTTAATATTTACCGACTATTTATAATGTAAAATTCCAAATATCATAGCAACTAACTGCGTTATTTATAAAGGTTTATTTGGAAAAATATTTATAATTATATTCTCATAATACACCATGAATGTAAATTAAAATTATAACAAGAGTCTGTTACGGGATATTTACCATGTGTATTTATAATTTGTGTGTGTAGTTATAATGTAAATAACCATGTTAGCTTAAAATCGTATATGTAACGTAAATTAAATCAAAGATAACCCAGACTATTCAACATTATTTTTATTTTAAATTTAAAGTATATAAAAAATACCTTACTAATACACAGCCTTAGAGCCGTGTTCATATAATTTGAAATGCCCAGTTCTTTGTATTTTGTTCCTTTCTCACAGCTGCAATTGTCTTGAGTGACGGGTAAAGCCAAACGAAATTGTTCGGCATTTTGACTTATGCGTTGTCCAATTACATTGATAAATAACGCATTTCGTTGCTATGATATTTGGAATTTTACATTATAAATAGTCGGTAACAAATACTCGAAAGTGAATTGATTTATTTACAAACCTTACACATGCCCCGAAAATGCCCGCTGGAGTTCGACATATGAAAATAACTCTTTGTTGCCAGGACGTTTTTGTGTAGGAAGCTATGAATCTTAGACCTTCGAACAATACTGTAGAAATTAAACATGTTAAAAGAACTTACAAAATGACGTTGTGTAGGATAAAGCGGCAGCCATGCTTTTGCTAAATACGCCCACAGTTTTTGACCTGAAACAACAGCACTGATTAATCTTCATTAAATAAAATTATATTTGAGGATCCTCGTTATTTGCACGTTTTTTGTCTGGTCATAAAGAGGGAACTACATTACTATGATTCTTAAATCAAAATCGATCCTAGTATCAAGCGTCGCAACTTGAAAGGAAAAGACAATATGAAATTAATTCAATAATAAATGTTGTCAATGTAACAAAACCCCTTAATTTGTACTTGCACATACTCAAATCTTATAATGCATATCTTTTTTAATTAAGGTTAAGAATTAACTATACTTTATCACGATGTTTGTCAATCATTCTCTAAATGCCTAGGATCTTGTCATGTTATTGCTGGCCAATCTTACACAATATAGGTAATTAGCTTAAAATGTGTAAGATTTTATATAAATCTATATTTCTTTCTTTGTCAGCCTCCGTAGCCTAGTTGGTAGTGACCCTGCCTACAAAGCTGGAGGTTCCGGGTTCGAATCCCGGCGAGGGCATTATTTGTGTATTTATTTATCACAAATATTTGTTCCTTGGTCATGGCTGTGTATGTATTTAAGTATCTATATATATTATATATATCGTCGCCTGGTACCCACATCACAAGCCTTAATTGAGCTTACCGTGGGACTAGGTCGATTTGTGTAAGATGTCCCAAGATATTTATTTATTTATTTCTACCTAGTTACATGTAGGTATATAAAACATAAAATATTTACCTTCATCTTTTTAATTTAGCCCGGGAGTATGTGGTCATCGTTGAGCTTGGGCAGCAGGTGGCCGCAGTCGGTGCGGTACACATCCACCAAGTCCTGCCACTTGCATGTTTTGCCATTCATTACTATATTTTTAGCCAAAATTAAATGTGGCCTTTATTAAATGTGGCGGGTCGTACACCACACTGAGGCACTGGTTGTTCAGATGTATTGCGTCATCTGGAAATAAAAATAAAAATGTAATTTGGAAAGTATACAAATTGAAATTACTCGCCCTAATAAACAAATAAATGAGTATCTTCAAACCTACTACGATAACAAAAACCAATGATACGAAGTTGTACTTTAAAAACGACAATACACGAAAATACATTGCAATTTTTATATTATCGAATTTAAACAATTGTTTTCTTGCTTGCATCACAAGCCTTAATTGAGCTTACCGTGGGGCTAGGTTGATTTGTGTAAGATGTCCCAGGATATTTATTTATTATTATTTCATGTCCATAAATAATTATGATCGTTTGTCAGAATTGAATTTCGAACTATTAAATTATTAATAATAAATAAATAAATAAATAAATATCTTGGGACATCTTACACAAATCGACCTAGTCCCACGGTAAGCTCAATTAAGGCTTGTGGCGTGGGTACCAGGCGACGATATATATAATAGATAGATACATACAGATACTTAAATACATAGACAGCCATGACCAAGGAACAAATATTTGTGATAAATAAATACACAAATAATGCCCTCGCCGGGATTCGACCCCGGAACCTCCAGCTTCGTAGGTAGGGTCACTACCAACTAGGCTACGGAGGCTGACATAATAAAATAATAGAAAAACATAAAGCTTCTTTAATATTATAGACCTTACCCGTCTCGTCGCCGGCTATAATTATCGATCTTCTAGTGTCCTCTTGAAGGCTTTTAAAAGCATTTTGGAATGAGGTTCCCTGATCGCTTATCAAAGCGATAGGCTGGAGCCCCGTGTCACAAACAGCTGCTACTATTTGTTTAATTATTTGCTTCATCTGCGGCCCCTCGGCGGTGCCTTCGGAGAAGTAAAACGCTGTCGGTTGTTGCCAAGCCAATAAAAGCCAAAGCGTGATCGGCTAATTGGTTGGTCTTCTCAGCCAGCTCCACGAAACCATTGATCTTATCATGTTTCCTGGAGTAATGTAGTCACAGTGTCCGACTTCATTTCGTCGAATACGATGGAACACAATCTTACTGATTCATTTGATCCATTTGCTGACCTGAAAATAAATTGTAATTTTATTGATATTGCAAATTTATTCCAATTGTTTAATTTTAATTTCTACTTAAAGTTTGACTGACCGATTCTATCAAGGCTCCTGGCAATGTTTATGAAATAATATGATATGAAATATTTTATTAAAATAATGAGTACAGTCAAGGACATTAATATATATACACTTCTCCATACTGATCCCTTACAAATGTGTCTATATATTAATGCACTCGACTGTACCTAGTACCTACTTGATTATTATTTCTGTATGATTTACAGACGTCAGATTACGTGTTTACTTATTTCTAGACCCTGCATAAAAAAAATTAGGAATCGATTTCCTCTTTAAATATTAAGATAATAACACCAGAAAAAAGTTTTAATAACTACAATATTTGATATGAGTCTGCAGCGAATCAGTCAAGCGCGGGAAACGGTGACCAGCACGCTCTCTCTCACTTTATTTCTAGGGCCCTATCTCACTCAGGTGAAACAACAACATCCAGTACGGCTTCCGTAGCTCGGTCGGTAGTAGTAGTAGTGACTACTTAGCTGGAGGTTCCAGGTTCGAGTCCAGGCGAAGGCATTTATTTGTGTTTATCACAAATATTTGTGACTTGGCCTTGGTTTTATAATATGTATTTGAGTATTTGTACGATATATATATTATATAACTATATATCGTTGCTTAGCACCCACAATGGCTTAATGGAGCTTATTATGAGACTAGGTTCATTTGTTTAAGATTGTCCATGATATTTATTTATTTATATAGTGACCATTATCCCGAATCTCAACACGGAGTTGTTGTTGCTTACTGGCGAGCCTACTCTTACTGCTTAATTGATGTTGTTACCTTTAGTTTGCTCTTGCGATGGTCCTGCAACAGCGATGCTAATGTGATAGCATCAGCAGGAAGCACACATGAATCACCCACTGGAAACAATAAAACAGTTCCGTCATAAGTACTGATAGAAAATAATAAATAAAGACTTCCTTTCCTATGCGGTACAATGTTACTATAAAAACCGGCCAAGTGTGACTTCGTCTCACTTGGAAATGGTTCCATACGTTCACGAATATTGAGATTGTCTATGATATTTTAAAACACTATAGACTTCTTCTTATAGGTTTTCCTGTAAACTATGGAACTATTTTCTGTAATTATTGCAAAATATTAGTAGTTTCGGAGATCAGGAGAACAATGGTTTTTTTAAATAAATATACTACACTACTATACTACATATAATATTATTTAATAATATAATAAATTCCTCACACTAAGCCCTTTTCTTTGATGTATCATATGATACAGTATGCAAAACTTTTTCTTTTCAATTTTCTTATTTACCCCCCAAAAATTGCCCTCATATTTAAAATTATTTTATTTACGTCCCACGTCCATCGTTGTGTCACCAACTTACATATGTGTGCCAAATTTCAACTCAATCGGTCCAGTAGTTTCGGAGCAAATCGGCTGTAACTGAGGGACAGACAGACAGACACGCGAGTAATCCTATATGGGTTCCGTTTAAAAAAAAACCCTCAAAAGGTTTTTGTGGTATTTATTCCTACTTATCTGTACTAATATTATAAATGCGAAAGTAACTTCGTCTGTGTATTAAGATTTCGCGTCGAAAATACTGACACGATATAGGTACATGAAAATTTGGTATGGAAATAGTAATAATATCTGGGAAAGGACAAACAATGATTTTGCAGGCAACAGCTTGTCAAGTAAATTTCAGACAGGCAATAGATTTGTCAATAGATTGTATCAGGTATAGATTTCGTAGTGAGTATCTATGTTAGCATTTACTTTCAAACATATTACGTATCATACCATAGGTCCACCGTAAGCGCCCCAGATAATAAGATAGAGGTCATTAATCATAGTATTATCGTTACCTGTGTTTATTGGAATTGCCAAGAGGGATGGCACAGGACCGGTCATTGTGGCAATCTTTGGGGAAGGCCTATGTTCCGCAGTGGACGTCCTTCGGCTTATATGATGATGATGGTACCGCTACGACAGTGGTGCTCTGCTGGTGGTCAGCGGGAAAGACAGAAGAGCCATCTACTGGAAAAAATAAAACATATTGTTTACAAATCGATATTAGTCAGAATCCGTAGCCCCTCTACTGCGGCCCGTTTCTCAAAAGCTTGTAACTTGTAATACAGTGGAAGTCACTTTTTAACACTATTAATTAGATAAGGACTTCCGCTTGTATTACAAGTTACAAGCTTTTGAGAAATAGGCCCCTGGTAGTGAGCCTGCCCTGCCTACGATACTGG
Source organism: Thaumatotibia leucotreta (assembly GCA_025490895.1). Lineage (NCBI taxonomy): Eukaryota > Metazoa > Arthropoda > Insecta > Lepidoptera > Tortricidae > Thaumatotibia > Thaumatotibia leucotreta. Next base: position 32,780 of record JALPQI010005757.1, on the reverse strand, counting down.
ACGATTTGTGGGCTTATCACAAATATTTGTTATGATCATGGAACGTCTTCTACATAAGTATTTATTGGTACCAATCTATTGTACATGTCGTCGCCTAGTATCCGAGCAACACAATAATTTGTACAGCTTACCGTGTAACGTGTGTTTTTTTGTGTGTTTACTGTATCTATGAAACAAATTATTTCATGAATGCAAATCACTATTCAAAAGTTTATAGAGAACTGTGAGCCCAGCTTTTAAAAGTACAGTGGCGTTCAAAATTGAATGGACGATTTATGAATGAATTCATTCATAAACTGTCCACCATCATCATCAGCCTATATTAGTCCACTGCTGGACGTAGGCCTCTCCTATTAACTTTGCGTATAGACGCATTAGGAGGTAAAATGCCCATAATCGCCACGCTGGGCAAACGGATTGGCGATCGCAGTAATGTGTCCACTATGATGACGCTGCTGCCCATCATCAATCTTGTAGAATGGTCAGTGACACTTCAATCCCTTAGTCGACTCTTACGACACCCGCAGGAGGAGTTGGGGTAGTGACAAAATGTATTGTTACTGCCGTCACCACACGGCTTAAAAACTTAAACTTACTTAAAACTGCCCATGCATGCATGCATTTTGAACCCGACTGTACGTAGCATCTTCTGTCTCACGCGCCAGAGGTGATTCCAGCCACGATTCCTATACAATTAGAACTTGATACGAGTGCGCTCCGCCGAGCGCACGGATGACTTTTAGTACGAGCGAAACAAATAGTTTTAAGGACTTCGCCATAGTGAATAGTGAATGGTTACATAATTATTTTTTAAATATGAAAATAAAAATATAGGAATGTCGTGGAGTATTTAAAAATGTTTATTAATGATATTGATGACGATCCTGTTAAATTATAATATAATTTCTATCTCATACCCACAGAACCGACCTTATGCCTCTCAGGTCGAGATATGGTTGTACACTTTGTACAGTGCACGAGCACACTTTAGGTACAGCTGCCACTGATGTAGTGTAGATATAGCACATAATTTAATTTATGATTATGATTTCGTTTTGGAACTATTATTAAAAAAAAATAACATTACGCGTACAAGTTGTAAGTGGGCATTTTCGCGAGAAGAGATACAAAAACTTATTTTTCTGAAACAGGTAAATTTTATGTTTTTCCTGCTCAGAATCACGAGCTCTTTCGATCCTACTAGAAGAAAAAAAGTGTCCCAACTTTTTGTTTCTATTACGTAACCGTTTTTCAAACACTTTGTACAGCGGTTACAAAGTGGAGAGCATGTAAAATGTATGAAAAATTTGGGACCATTTTTTTCTTGTACTTTTTTTCTCCTAGATTGAAAGAACTCATTATTCTGAGTAGGAAAAACATTAAATTTACCTACCTTAAAAAAATTTTTTTTTGGACCTCTTCTCGCGAAAATGCCCAAGTACTTCTTATTTATTTAACGTCTCCGGATAGCGCGACGGTTACACACTGACCGTCTTATTCATAATCATAAACAGGCGTTTTCACAAACCGTTGTTGAAATCACCTTGTTCTTGGTCAAGTTTAGGCTTATTCGATTCAGAATCACGAGCTCATTCGATTTTGTTAGGAGGAAAAATATGTCCCATAATTTTCATACACTTTTCATTCCTTCCATTACCCTACCGCCTTTGAACATCTATGAAAAAACGGTAACGTAATGGAAAAAACTTTTTGGGACATTTTTTTTCTCCTATTAGAATCGAAAGAGCTCGGGATCTCCTATTAGAATCGAAGAAGCCCAAACTTGTCCGAATTACAAGGTGGTTTCAACAACGGTTTGTGAAAACGCCCTAACACCTCCTAACATAACAAGCCGCTAAGTATCGGTAGTCCGTTTTACTCTTGTAGATGAGGGTGACCGAAAGGGACAAACAATACAATACTTACCGGCTTGCTAAGTTAGCAGACGTTTACGAATAAAGGGGGTCAGTGTGTAATTGACTTAAATTACATGTACATGCAATGAAGTACCGGACCACAATTTATTCTTCATCAGCAGTTAGAATTTACGCTTGTACGTAATATAAAGGCTGTCCCAAAAATAATGCAAAATTTAAAATAGATGAAAAAATACTTATTTCTTGTTTGATTCTTTTTATTTCTTGATTGTATCATAAAGTACAAATAATAGGGTTTAGTATGGTAAAGCATGCCGAGAAATTACGTGCGAGTCGGACTCGCGCGCGAAGGGTTCCGAACCATTATCAATTTATCGTTAAAAAATACAGTTAAATCAACCTACCTCAAAAACTATAAAAGATAATTTAATCAAACCAAAAATCGTTGATAGAATTTATTAATGTGCATAACATTTTTTTTTATGTTTACCGCGTAGTTTAAAAAATAGAGGGGGGGGGGGGGGGACACATTTTCCGGACTTTGAGAGCAGATATCTCGAAAACGATTCGCTTAAATAAAAATGAGGTTTATAAACCTTTATATCATTTTCAAAGACCTTTGCATTAATACCCCGCACGCTTATATAGTTCTAAAAAAAATCTATCCCTCAGTTACATGTATGGTGGGCCCCCACCCCAAACATTTTTTTACAATATAGTATCATAATCCTGTAGCGGTTCATACAACACATATCTTTACCAAATTTCATCACTGTAGCATTTATAATTTCCGAGTAAATCGGCTGTGACAGACGGACATGACGAATCTATAAGGGTTCCGTTTTTGCCATTTTGGCTACGGAATCCTAACAAACTATGGGTATTGGATATTTCCATTGAGACGGACCAATCTAATAGTATTTTACACAATCGTGTTATAGATAATAGAGATCTTTTCATTCGAGTACCGTGTTAAGGCCACGAAGCGTGCTGAGTGTCTTAAATAAGGTACGAGATTGAAAAGCTTCATTCATTACAACACTATTGTGCATAATACTTACTCTATTGATGTATTTATTGCTGGTATGTTATTGATCAAATTCAATTAACTTACAGTGCTGTATTAAAGGCCGGGTCACACCAGATGCGTGTACGTGCACGTGCACGTGCGCGTTGCGTGGCGTGCACGGCACCCATGTCATGTCACACCGAGAGCTGCGCACGCAGAGCTGTGCACGCAGAGCTGCAGAGCTGTGCACGCAACGGTGGCGCACGCTGCAGCACCGCTGTGTGACTAACCGCCGGGGGGAGGCGGGCGGCGGCCGGGGGTGGCGGATGGAGGCGGGTGGCGACGGGTGGTGGTGGGTGGCGACCGGGGGTGGAGGCGTTGGGTGGCAGGCGGTGTCGGATGGTGGTGAGTGGCGACGGGTTGCGGTGGGGGGAGGCGGGTGGCTACCGGGGGTGGCAGTGGGTGGAAGTGGGGGGTGGTGGGTGGTGACCTGTTGCGGTGGGGGGGAGGTGGATGGAGGCGGGCACCCGCCACCCCCAGCCACCACCCGTCGCCACCCACCTCCCCCCGCCGCCGCCCGCCACGCCCGGCCTTAGCCCGCCGCCACCCGCCACCACCCGTAGCCACCCACCACCACTCGTCACCACCCATCACCCGCCGCCACCCGAAGCCTCTACCCGCAGCCTCCCCCCACCGCAACCCATCGCCACCCACCACCACCTGTCGATATTCACCACCCCCGGTCGCCACCCACTTCCCCCCACAACGACCCGTCGCCACCCACCACCATCCACCGCCGCCCGCCACCCCCCAACCCCGGCCTACACTCGCCGCCACCCATCACCACCCGCCGCCGCCTGACGCCTCCACCCGCAGCCTCCCTCCACCGCAACCCGTCGCCACCCACCACCAACCGTCGCCACCCGCCACCCCAGGTCGTCACCCACCAACATCCGCCGCCGCCTGCCACCTCCGGCCTCCGTTCGCCGCCACCCGTCGCCACCCACCACCACCCGTCGCCCCCCGCTCCCCTCGTCGCCGCCCGCCGCCACCCGTCGCCCGTCGTCGTATTTGGCAATCGATTACAACAACCATAAATACAAGAGAGCCGCACAGCACCAGCGCAGCACCAAGCAATGCGTGACCCAACATGTTCGGTTCGCCGTCTCATAGGGAACGCCGGTAAATACTACGTCATCACTGCGCTCATCGAAGCGACGTTTCCGCTCCGCTGCGTGAGCGCGTGCACGCAGCACGCAACCGGCTTTGTCTCGACGGAGCTGCCAAGCGGTGTGCCATCTAATATGACATTTACATAAGCTACAACGCGCACGCCACGCAACGCGCACGTGCACGTGCACGTACACGCATCTGGTGTGACCCGGCCTTTAAGGCACGGCACCCATGCCATGTCACAACGAGAGCTGTGCACGCAGAGCTGCAGAGCTGTGCACGCAACGGTGGCGCACGCTGCAGCACCGCTGTTTAACTGGCCGCCGGGGGGAGGCGGGCGGCGGCCGGGGGTGGCGGGCAGAGGCCGGGGGTGGCGGGCAGAGACCGGGGGTGGCGGGCAGAGACCGGGGGTGGCGGGCAGAGACCGGGGGTGGCGGGCAGAGGCCGGGGGTGGCGGGCAGAGACCGGGGGTGGCGGGCAGAGACCGGGGGTGGCGGGCAGAGGCCGGGGGTGGCGGGCAGAGGCCGGGGGTGGCGGGCAGAGACCGGGGGTGGCGGGCAGAGACCGGGGGTGGCGGGCAGAGACCGGGGGTGGCGGGCAGAGACCGGGGGTGGCGGGCAGAGACCGGGGGTGGCGGGCAGAGGCCGGGGGTGGCGGGCAGAGGCCGGGGGTGGCGGGCAGAGGCCGGGGGTGGCGGGCAGAGACCGGGGGTGGCGGGCAGAGACCGGGTGGCGGTGGGTGGCGGCAGGTGGAGGCCGGGGGTGGCGGATGGAGGCGGGTGGCGACGGGTGGTGGTGGGTGGCGAATGGGGGTGGCGGTGGGTGGAGGCGTTGGGTGGCAGGCGGCGTCGGGTGGTGGTGAGTGGCGACGGGTTGCGGTGGGGGGAGGCGGGTGGCTACCGGGGGGGCAGCGGGTGGAAGTGGGGGGTGGTGGGTGGCCACCTGTTGCGGTGGGGGGGAGGTGGATGGAAGTGGGCACCCGCCACCCCCGGCCACCACCCGTCGCCACCCACCTCCCCCCGCCGTCGCCCGCCACCCCCGGCCTTAGCCCGCCGCCTACCACCACCACCCGTCACCACCCACCACCACTCGTCACCATCTATCACCCGCCGCCGCCCGAAGCCTCTATCCGCAGCCTCCCCCCACCGCAACCCATCGCCACCCACCACCACCCGTCGCCATTCACCACCACTCGTCGTCACCCACCATCACCCATCGCCGCCCACCACCCCCGGTCGCCACCCACCTCCCGTCGCCACCCACCACCATCCGCCGCCGCCCGCCACCCCCGGCCTCCACTCGCCGCCACCCATCACCACCCGCCGCCGCCTGACGCCTCCACCCGTCGCCACCCACCACCACCCGTCGCCACCCGCCACCCCCGGTCGTCACTCACCAACATTTGCCGCTGCCTGCCACCCCCGGCCTCCGTTCGCGCCACACGTCGCCACCCACCACCACCCGTCGCCCCCCGCCACCCCCGGTCGTCACCCACCAACATCCGCCGCTGCCTGCCACCCCCGGCCTCCGTTCGCGTCACACGTCGCCACCCACCACCACCCGTCGCCCCCCGCCACCCCCGGTCGTCACCCACCAACATCCGCCGCTGCGTGCCACCCCCGGCCTCCATTCGCGTCACACGTCGCCACCCACCACCACCCGTCGCCCCCCGCCACCCCCGGTCGTCACCCACCAACATCCGCCGCTGCCCGTCGTCGTATTTGGCAATCGATTACAACAACGATAAATACAAGAGAGCCGCACAGCACCAGCGCAGCACCAAGCAATACGTGCACGTGCACGCCACGCAAGCGGTGTGCCACCGAATATGACATTTACATAAGCTACAACGCGCACGCCACGCAACGCGCACGTGCACGTGCACGTACACGCATCTGGTGTGACCCAGCCTTAAATGAGTTCAGTTGAGTAGCAAACTCGATGAAAATGTATGATTATAATTTTGTTTATGTAATCTTAATTCAAATACTACAGCCGACAAGTAGAAAAAAATATATGATTAAGTTTAACAATTATAAATCTCAATCAATAAAACTTTTTCGAAATGTCAAATTTTCAAGCCAACAAGAAAATAGTGTTTTCATCCCTAGGGTGGAGAGAAAGTATTTTTTTAATTGCCATGTGGTCCAACAACAGACACAATTGTTTCCATTTTCATCTGGATGTGCCTCGTGACCAACTTGATTAGGTAAAATCTAGTTATCACTTATCAGTGGCAAGGTGGCCAATGGCCATTGCGGAAATGTTGGAGGTAGCATATGGTTGGTCTGTGTTAGATATACATTTACATATAGGTAATATTCATTTACTGTAGTATTTTATTTTCCTCACAGTCAAAATTAAAAGTGTTTACTTCAGGTGAAAGCATCAATTTCACACTCATAATTGAAATATGTTAGGTGTCATGAGTCACTTTCAACGCTTGGGTAACGTAACAATTTACTATTAACTAACAGTAATCTGCTAGATGCCTTGATTAATGTTGTTATTACCTTTATCTGCTGGAGTAGGCTCAAGTGGCAGCCCTGCTAAAGTGGTGTTTGAAAGTTTGAACGGTCAGCTGGAAGAACAAAAAATGTATTTTTAATTATAAACATTTTAATTAAATATTAGGTTTGTAGCCCGGTGTTACCGATGCAGAAGCAGATCAATATGAATTGAAAATAAAATCAAACAAAGGAAAATTATATTTTAATGAATAAAATAGCGAACTAAACTTATATATTGCTACCGACAGCGTAGGCAACACCCGGTGAAAAGTGAAAACATCTATTAGTGTATTTCTCACAAAAATATTTTTTTTGTTCCATAGTCATGTTTATTTTCTATGTATATATTTTCGCTTACAGTACCCACAACACATACCTTTATTGAGCTTTATGAGAAAGTAGATATATTTAAAAACCAATGTCCCATAAGAATAAGAATACACATGGGATTAAAAATCAAAATGGTTTGTTTACTGATGTCTGATGGCATTAGCTACTACTTACTGGTTTAAATGTGACAGGTAGTATTGCGAGATTTAAATTAAAAATATTGTAATGATAGCAATAATTGTTCAATTAAGTATACTATACCGGAACAGGCAGAATCAGCTACATTTTGGGATGGTCCGCCAACAGCATGAGTTGATTGACTCATGGGAGACATGGCATGTGAATGGTCATAATGCTGTTTCCTAGCAAATGAGTGTTCTGTCCTTCCAACCTCGATGAATCCTAGTACAATAAAATTACATTAGCCATATGAATATATACAGGGTGTTTTTCCTCATATGCTATAACTTTAAGGGAAGCTTATTTAGGTCTAATATAATTAATTTCTAAGTTATTGAGTTATTAAAATAATAAGTTTAATGACTGAACAAGTGTATTGCAACCTTTATTACATTCTAATGTTACTTAATTTGACATGTGCCGTCAGTCACCTGAGATTAATTTTTATTTTATCCTTAAGGTTATCTCACATTTACCATTTCATTTATTATGTATGAAAATAAAAAAAAAATATCGAATTTTCCAAAAGCCAATATACTTGACAACTTCTATTAATGTCCCAAGTAACCAGTCTAATTTAAGGCAAATCAAAACGAACACCCTATATTATTAGTTTATAATAATAGAAAAAATTAAAACAACAAAGATTAAAAGCTACATAAAGCTTTACCATTTACTCAGTAAAATTAAATGCCATGCCCCAAAACGTAATAAATCAAAATATATAGCTGACATACATTATTGGTGTATATAACAGTGTTTTCAAAGTATCCACAAAACTCAAAAAGTAGTTTATTGAAATAAAACCATGGCTAAAACAAATTTCAGCCTATGATTTCAGTAGCCACAACACAAACGTTGTATCTACTTAACCTTAATAAACCCTTTCAAAACTGCTATAAATATATCTGTAAGCTGAATAGAATTAGTAACACGTGTAAATAATTGATTGATTAACATAAATGATGAATGAAATGTTCACACCAATAAACAAATGTCGTCTACATAAATAAAATATCACGTGCACGAAATAAAGACACCCAAAAAAATATCAATCAATTATATGCACCAGGAGAAAAGTGAAAGAAAACCTAATATGGGCTACCTATGGGTTAGCTTATCCATTTTAAATTTCGCGTTCCTATGGTATCTGTAACCGAATTATAAGGACAAAAAACTGCGTGTTCTATTTCTTAAAATGTATGATAAAAAGGGAATTCACAGTAATAACAGTTCATACCTGTATCAGGATATGTTTAAGCTGGTGTTCCACTGGCTATCTGTGGGATGGCGAATAATATTGGACGCGCATTCAGCTTTCATCTTATATTCGAAGAGACGTAATTAACCTCAAAATGTTTATGGCAAATATAGAGTTTGCCTATTTAATTTTCATCCTATGTCAAGCCATCTAATATGGCAAATTGGGCTTCGGTGATTGACGATTGTTCTACGTCACAACAAAAGTTTTTCAATAGCCGCCGGCATTTTGAGCATGGCGTCCTTTTGCTTACTTGAACCATCACAGCCTGGAGCACTTATAACGCATTTTGTTAATCAAAATTATTACGGAGAAATAATGGAAATTAATCAACACACAAACACTTCACTACCTCGACGAAAAAACTGTACACAAATACTTATGGCGTCACGGCGTCAGTAACAGAAATAATTTGACACATGACAAATAAAAATTGGCGTTGGCGATTGGCGATGGGGATACCCAATAGCAACGCACTTAAACGTCACTATCATAGTAGCAAAGCCCACCTACGGCTAGGATTGGTTCTTAGAAGCTGAATGCCCGTGGGTGTGTGAAGATTTCGTGCCATTTACATCTAATTTTTCGAGTTAAGAAGTACGAAGGTAAGTTACAAAATAACAAATATTTATTTCTGTACTTGTAATGTGTAATAGTCGTAGCATTTTAGCATGCAATTCAACAGCCATATTGTTATTATTACCTATAATTTCTCGCCAATTTTTTTTTTCGTTTTATTGCCTATGTAGGTAATCGGAGTCGGGTGATCCCAATTACCTACATACTGATCCCCATTGCCAACACTACCTAATCTCGGTAAAACAGTATTTTTTTTGTTTGTAGATGCCGAAAGTTCGAGCTAGAAAGACTAATAAAGCTGCCGACTGTACTGGGTGGGATACTGCGCACAATTATGTTTGCGATATGTGTTGATCACCATTGCCCACATACTGATCACCATTGCCAACCCAAGTTGACAATCGGGATTAAAGTTATTATTTTTTTTTTTATTGTACCAAAACTAATGAACCAAAGTAATTAAAGTTGATCTCAATCGATAGTTAGTAGTTAGTAGAGTAAAGTTTATAATAAAAACAGAGTAATAAATAGTTGATTCATAGATTAGCTTTTTTTTTCATTTTCGCTTAAGTGATCCCCATTACCTACATTTACCCTATACGGGCGAAAGTTTTACGTGACAACGACAACGCGTGCCTCTCACTCGCTCTCATTGTGAGCGCATAACGTGAGCGGAGCGTAACGCAGTTTCTTGAAGTGTCACCCGGCAAACCAATTTATAAGACGTTGTCACGTCAAAAACCATTAGCGACTAGCGACACACCCACATCATAGGACAGCTGGTGGCTTATGATGGTCATGCGTCTACCGTTTATCGTGCTACTCATAACTTTCGCACTTGCACACTTGTTAGAATCTGACGGCAACAACGACAAACAATTAAACACGGTACCATCATAATTATTATAAGATTCATAAGCCTATAGACAACTGCCTTCCCCATTTCACTTCATAAAAAGTGAAGCGTAATTTAATGAATGAGAGTTTTTGATACTTTTTCTGCCGCTATGGGGAGGTGAGATGGCAGCACTGAGCGGCAGTTTTAATAAATTGTACTCGCATTTAATTTTCTATATATTTATAAGTTTATTTATTTTGAAAACCATTACTTTAGGAATATTGATTTCTAAAATAAATAAAAAAAATAGCTCCAAGTCAATTCTCATGAAATGAACAAAGTTATAGTAATTATTTTTAATACCAGTGACTTTGCGCGCCTGTTTTATAGCTCAGTCTTCAGTTTGACGACCGGGTATTAGTCGTAATCCATTACAAAATCAATACTCTTCCAAATAAAATAGAATTTCAATATTTTAGGCCCAGGTACCTATGAATAGTATGAATCTGACAGCTGTGTGGACCAGACGCCTAATACTCTCTAGCGCCGCCTGGTGGCAGAAAAAATGTCGAAAACCCTCTTTAAGTAAGTACACTATGACTTGTTCTATGGTCGTAAATTCGTAATAAACGTACGTATGTTATCATCATCATCATCATATCAGCCAAAAGTCACACACAGTCCACTGTTGAACATAGGCCACAATGACCGGTCCTGCGCCACCCGCAACCGTATCCAGCGGACTCCTGCTATCTTCACCAGATCATCAGTCCACCTTGTGGGGGGTCTACCGACGCTACTATGCCTTCCAGTACGTGGCCGCCACTCGAGAACCTGTCCGCCGCAATGGCCATCGGTTCTACGTGTAATGTGCCCCGCCCACTGCCACTTTAGCGTTCGGATATCGGTTACATTGGTTCTGCAGCGGGTGGCCTCATTTCTAATCCGTCATTATCAGTAATTAATAAAATTAAAATCTGCATAGCTCGAACATACCACGCGACGGGTGAGGCGCGACCGTTTCAATTTATTGGGAAAAATACTGAAATTTGAATCTTTGACTCACAGTTGCTTCGTTGAGCAACTTTGAAGTTTCCAAATCTGTCACTCTAATGGCACCTTTTGTTGGGGTCTTCTTCTTCTTCTACCTAGCGTATCCCGGCCTTTGCCAGGTTCCGCTTTCCTGCTACATTTCCTCCACTTTGCGCGATCCTGGGCATCTTCTACTGTAAGCCCATTCACACTCATGTCAGCCTTCACGACATCTAGCCATTGCTTCTTTGGTCTGCCGCGGGGTCGGGGGCCGTCAAGGGCTAGGTTAAGGCATATGTTTACTACGTAGTCAGGTGGCCTACGACAAACGTGACCAAACCACCGAAGACTCGCGCACCGTGCGGTTTCAGAGGAACTTCCTCCCGCGGACGGTCCGTCTGTGGAATGAGCTCCCTGCCGAGGTTTTCCCGTTGGACTACAGTATGGGGTTCTTCAAAAGAGGAGTGTACAAGTTCTTATTGGGTCAACAACGCGCATGTGACACCCCTGGGGGTTGCAGACACCCATAGGCTACGGTGACTGCTTTCCATCAGGCGGGCCGTATGCTTGTTTGCCACCGACGTGGTATAAAAAAAAAAAAAAAGACGGCATTCTTGAAGCTTCTCCGCTGTTGGGGTGACAGCGAAAAATGCTAAACGATTTGGAAGTTTGCGGTATAGTACACCAAACGAAGGAATCTCAGAGGAAAAAACTCGTGTATAAGCGAATTTTGGCATAGTTGTAGGGAATGGTGTTTTAAACCACATACTAAAAGTACTGGTGGTTAGGGGTGGAGCTAACGGGGGGAGGGGGGTGTAAAGGTCCTTATTTTTAATTTTTCGTAAATAACTCGTAAACCGTGGCTTATAGCAAAAAAATGTTCTAATACATAAGTAATCTACATAAAATTCTCTACAAAAAAGATGTACGCATGTTTCCTCTGGGATCACTGTGTCATGAGATAAGAAAGCAAGAAGATGGACAATAAAGAAATAAACACTTTTGTTTAAGTAGGTATAGCACATACAGAATGCTCGCGAGCATTCCAAAAGATTTTAATGTTCAATTCCTGACCATATTTAGAGTCTTTAATGTTACGTAAAATTTCCTGGATTCGGCTTGGTTTCAGAGATAATCAACCTTTTTTTCGAAATAAGTTTTTCGACGTAACTCGTCATAAAACTTCTTTTTGATTGCAATGCTACCACAATGTGTTTTAATATTACCACACCTTTTGCCTGGCAATCAAAAAATGGGAATAGACTTGACGAAATAACCTGTCCCAATAAAAATATTCAAATAAATCATTTTAACAGATTGTTGTTATGATAAAAAGTACTGGAAATGTTAAAAAGTATTCAAAAAGTGTAAAAAAAAAGAGAAAAAAAAATTTTTTTTGGTGGTATTTGACATTAGGTGTCATAATCATTTTTGTTTATTTTGATATCTAGAATGCATACTTAAAATCTTTTGGAATGCTCGCGCCCGGGCGCGCCCTGTATACTTATTTGTAAAAATAAAATTCCTAACTATCTTCTAAATCTAAAATATTCTTATAATCATCGTCAAAAGATTTTAACTATGCATTCTAGACATCAAAACAAACAAAAAATATTATGAGACCTAATGTGAAATACCACCAAAAAAAAATTTTTTTATCTCTTTTTTTTTACACTTTTTGAATACTTTTTTACATTTCCAGTACTTTTTATCATAACAACAATCTGTTAAAATTATTTATTTAAATTTTTTTTTTGGGACAGGTTATTTCGTCTAGTCTATTCCCGTTTTTTGATTGCCAGGCAAAAGGTGTGGTAATATTTAAACACATCGTGGTAGCATTGCAATCAAAAAGAAGTTGTATGACGAGTTACGTCGAAAAACTTATTTCGAAAAAAAGGTTGATTATCTCTGAAACCAAGCCGAATCCAGGAAATTTGACATAACATTAAAGACTCTAAATATGGTCAGGAATTGAACATTAAAATCTTTTGGAATGCTCGCGAGCATCCTGTATGTGCTATACCTACTTAAACAAACGTGTTTATTTCTTTATTGTCCATCTTCTTGCTTTCTTATCTCATGACACAGTGATCCCAGAGGAAACATGCGTACATCTTTTTTGTAGAGAATTTTATGTAGATTACTTATGTATTAGAACATTTTTTGCTATAAGCCACGGTTTACGAGTTATTTACGAAAAATTAAAAATAAGGACCTTTACACCCCCCTCCCCCCGTTAGCTCCACCCCTAACCACCAGTACTTTTAGTATGTGGTTTAAAACACCATTTCCTACAACTATGCCAAAATTCGCTTATACACGAGTTATTTCCCCCGAGAGGCAGCTTTTGGTCTTCGTTAGGTGGGCTATACCCATTACACCTGGGTCGCGTTTTATAAAGTTACAATTTACAATTTCGCTGTTTGCCTCTCTAACGCACTCACATATTGGCTAGAAAGAGAGGCAAACAGCGAAATTGTAAATTGTAACTTTATAAAACGCGACCCTGATTGTGGAAATTAATAGCTTAACACGGCAGCGTTCTATCGAGGGGCTAAATATTGTCTTCAAAAAAGTGTACCACTAAGATTCTACAGGTTCAGCAGCCCGCAGACAGGCGCGGATCCAGGATATCGTTCAGGGTAGGCATTGTCTTATGATTTGATAGTACATACTTTATATTAGTATTTGATAGTACAACATGTGGTTCCAGCAAGATGGCGCTACTTGCCACACAGCAAACAACACAATGGACATATTGCATGAACGGTTTGAGAGTTTATCTCTCGCAGAGGTGATGTGAATTATGGCCACCAAGATCGTGTGATTTGACTCCGCTAGACTTTTTCTTGTGGGGTTATTTGATGTCGCTAGTCTACGCCAATAAGTCACAAATAACCGTTGACCTGAAAGCCAACATAACGCAGGCCATCGTCCAGATTCAGCCGGATCTATCGAGCAGGGTCATAAATTGGACCTCTTGGATTCGTACCACCATACGTAGCCGCGGCGGACATTTGAACGATGTCATATTCCATCAATAATGGCATAAATAGGCCTTTCAAATAAAAAAATAAATAGTTAATATCTCCCATACATCTTGTTTGATTCAATTTTAACATCGACTCGCTCTAGTTGAAAGACCCTTTACATAAAATCTATTTATGAAATCGTTTCAAAACAGCACATAAGGGATACCTAGGTCAAGTGTCAGGGGGGAAGTGCCCCTATTGTCTCTCCCTTGGATCCTCACCTGGCTGCCTTACCACGATTATTCGTCTAAATTAAGGTCTCTGCCCACTAGACCGTACCATACCATGACCGTAGCATGAACGTATCAGACACAAAACTATACTTTGTATTGAAAAGTATGAGATTATGCCCACTAGGACGTTCCGGCGCCGGCCAACACAGTCTCATACTTTTCAATAAAAAGAATAGTTTTTTGTCTGATACGTTCATGCTACGGTCATGGTATTGTACAGTCAAGTGCATTAATATATAGACACATTTGTAAGGGATCAGTATGAAGAAGTGTATATATATTAATGCCCTTGACTGTACGGTCTAGTGGACAGAGACCTTAATGGTAAGCAGCTGACGTAGGTACCACAATCGTAACAAATACTATACTATCGTGGTATTCAATAAATACTCCTACTCGCCTCAGTGAAATTTCAAAAGTGCATTGGCATCGGGAATGCACTAATTTCTTGTATAATTAAAAAATCTAGGGTTGCCTGGTGAAACTTGATAAGTCAAGCAAATCACTTTTTGAACAACAAACTAATGACACTTACATGAGGTTGTCATTTCAATGAATAGTTATCTCGACATATCAGGTTTCACGAGGCAACCCTCGAAATATGGTTAACGGTATCGGTAGACCTCAGCGGCCCTACCGCGAACTGTAAATTTCACTTTGTCACTCTTATGACCACTTCATTGAAGTTACAGAGACAAATAATCCCCGTTTTAGAGTGTCGTAGTTCCCTGTAGGTAGGTACTAGGCCAGCAGCAGAGCAGCTCTGTAGTTAATTGTTGATTGTTATTGAACTCGTCGTATTATAAATCATTAACCAGAGATGCAACACTTCTGTTCTCTGTATCTACCTAAACTAATTTTTCTAGAACGGAGAGCGTCTTGACGTAGGTAATATATTTACTAAATAAACATATACTTTACTTATCTTATAATAATGAACTATTAACCACAGTTAAAAAATTAAAATCAGTATTCTATCTTCCTGGGAGGCTAATATATCTCGTGTTTGACGGCAACACGTGGCCTTTTCATGGCTACCCGTCTCTTTCGAATCAATACTATCGAAAAGAGACGAGTTGAAAAAAAAAATTCTAAGAACATCCATAGATTTTTCGACCCTTCCGTTTCGTTAGGTACCGGCGTACAAAATGTATGCAAAAATGGTAACGGAATGGAAAAAAATTTGACATACTACCTACTAGGATCGAAATGTTTACTAGTTAACCTCGTAAGTACTGGGTCGCGTTTTATAAAGTGACATTTTACAATTTCGCTGTTTGCCTCTCTGACGCACGCACATATTGGCTAGAAAGAGAGGCAAACAGCAAAATTGTAAATTCTAACTTTATAAAACGCGACCCTGGTGTACTCACATAAGTACAAATTACCAACTGTTGGATTTAAATCAGATTTAAATCTTGCGAACTCGTAATAGAGTTGATTTTTAGGGTTCCGTAGCCAAAATGGCAAAAACGGAACCCTTATAGATTCGTCATGTCCGTCTGTCCGTCTGTCCGTCTGTCACAGCCAATTTACTTGGAAACTATAAATGCTACAGTAACGAAATTTGGTAAGAATATGTGTTGTATGAACCGCTACAGGATTATGATACTAAATTGTAAAAAAAACCATTGGGGTGGGGGCCCTCCATACATGTAACTGAGGGAAATAAATTTTTTTTTAGCTGTATATAAGCGTGTGGGGTATTAATAGAAAGGTCTTTGAAAGTAATATGAAGGTTTATACATCTCATTTTTATTTAAGCAAATCGTTTTCGAGATATCAGCTCTCAAAGTCTGAAAAATGTGTCCCCCCCCCTCTATTTTTTAAACTACGCGATATAAAATTCAAAAAAAAAATATATGTTATGCACATTAATAAACTCTATCAATGATTTTTGGTTTGATTAAATTATCTCCTATAGTTTTTGAGGTAGGTTGATTTTACTGTATTTTTTAATAATAAATTGATATTGGTACGGAACCCTTCGCGCGCGAGTCCGACTCGCACATGGCCGGTTTTATTTAGTAATTTTCGAAATCGTAACAAACGAAGTTAGTCACTATTATTTTGACAATTAGGTTTAAATTCCCAAATACTCTTTCTAGGATTCCCTGGACCGATCCAGGATAAGTCCAGGGGATAAATTCTAGAAAGAGTGTTCAATCAAGTGTACATTACAAGGATCACAACTATTAGATTCGTTGGGGTAAGATGAAACAGTTTTCAGAATGGGGAAAGACAAAAAGTCGTCCTTCTGGCACAATACAACTTCTGCTGATAGCATTTTGTCTTTTCCCTATCCTATTTAAAAAAACCGTTTCATCTTACCCCAACGTACCTTATTAACCTTTCGTATGCTTAGTAGC
Organism: Thaumatotibia leucotreta; assembly: GCA_025490895.1. Classification (NCBI taxonomy): domain Eukaryota; kingdom Metazoa; phylum Arthropoda; class Insecta; order Lepidoptera; family Tortricidae; genus Thaumatotibia; species Thaumatotibia leucotreta. The sequence continues at coordinate 16,355 of JALPQI010005757.1, read as the reverse complement.
AGATCTGCTCCATCATCATCATCATCATCAACGCCAATTGACGTCCACTGCTGGACATAGGCCTCCCCCAATCTCTCTGGTCTGCACCAGTACAGTCACGTCTATATGTATACATTTCGGAACGTATGACAAAGGCATAAGGATCAAAATCGTATACATATTATTAGAGCCGACCGTACAATTTGATTTTATGACAAAGTTAAAAGTAGTTTGGATTGCTTGAAGCTAACGCATACCAAAGGTTAAGGGTGAATGTGTCGTTGTTCTGTCTTATTGGTATACTATTAGCCGTTAAAATGCCGTTCATGCATTAACTGTGTGTGTATAATTTCACACCGCTTGAACTTCAGTTCAGACAGTTCAGTTTAGTCCTCCGTCGCGCCCGAAGCCGGGATGACGTACCGTCGACGCGCGTTTATTTACATTTTCGATTAACTTCAACTTGAACAAACATCACGTGTTATGTTCCTTCACTGGGTGAGTGGCTGAATGACTTGTGCTCGTCAACATCCGATGAGATTAAAAAGTTTGTGTTTAAATTTGGAATGTTGTTTAAGGTATGGTGCACATGGACGCTGTTTTTTGTTTAATTTGGCGGTGATTCAGGTTATATTAGGTTAGGTCATAGGTTCGTAACATTCGTCGGTGTATCTACCTAGGTAGGAATTATTTTGAAAACAAAACGATTGGCTTAAACCAGATATCAACATACCGAATAAATACATAAATAACAACAAATGAAGTTATATATCTATACGTTGGTATAGTTAATATTGTTTTCTTGAAATTATTTGAGGTTATGTTATGTTATTTTAACTTTACACACGTCAAGTGGATGCTGAAAAATAACTTGCCGGAAAGTGCGATAACGATTTACGAGTCGATACGCATATTTCGGATAATATAATAAGTATTTTGGTGTTTTGAGCGAACTTTCCTTAAGCTAAACTATAACTACCTAGGTACTTAACTCTGCTTACCAACATATCAGAAAATTACTTGGGATAGCAGACTTGGGTAGGAAAAGATAATTTTAAAGGTTTTATTGTAATTATGATAGGTTTTTGAAATACTACTTACTTCTTGTAAATAATCAATCAACCTTAGTTTATTTATGGATGCTTGATGAACTTCATATCGCGTTGCCGATCGTTTGAAAAAGGTAGGTAAGTACAAAACTTTTTTGAAAACCCGCTAATTGGTCTTTTCAACCTAACCAATTATTATTACAAAAATATGCCTAATTATAAAAAATCAAACCCAAACTATTTATTTTTCATATCAAAACTGGATAAGTGCCTAATTGAAATGGTGACAAACAAAGTTATGATAAAATGGTTAAACAAAAAGGCTAACACATTTTTGTTTAAAATTAAAATACTTGAAAGAGTTATCTAGGTAGTGGAGGCATCGCTTAAACAAATAGCCATTACCTTGAATTTAAATTAGCCGCAACACCAAAGTTTTCTTATGTAGTATTGTATCGATTTTGGGTACATTTTCAAGTCAAAAGTACTTATACATTTATCGTTGCTTTCACTGTGTTTGGCTGATGGCCGAAGGTACTCCGGACGAGGACCGACTTACCTCTAGTTATGTATGAATTATCATTTGATATTCACGAGTGCTTTACGGTGAAGGAAAACATCGTGAGGAATCAGGAAACCTGCATATCCCTGCGAAGAAATTCAAGGGTGTATGTGAAGTCCCCAACGAGTACTGGGCCAGCGTTGGGAAAAATAGGCACGTTTGATGTCGAGTTGCGGATAAAATGGCCAGAATACAATACAATCCAATAAAATATAATACAACCTCTAGGTAGTTGCCCAGAGGCCTATCAAATAGTCTCGCCAAATAATACAAATTCTATTATATATTCTCTTCACTATGAATTTACAATTCGTCGCATGTCGGGGCGGCAGGAGGCTATTCGTCAAGGCATGTCAAGCAATAATCAACTTAAATAACGTGAGTTCGGTTCGATATATTTAATATGATTGTATTATACACGCTTCCCCATCGTGCAATCCATTCTTACTCGTTAACCAATGCAAGATGCACAGCGATGACGTCAAAGTGATCTTATTTTGGCAAAATCGCTGGAAGAATTTTCTTTGTGTCTTCATATAACGGGATTTTACGGAAGGTGAAAGTTAAACCAATTATGGCCATGAGTGGAAGCTCGTAGCTTGTAGGTGTTATATGGTCCGGTTTGCCATCGATGAGAATCCAATGAAATGTTAAAGTTGGCCGTGTGGTGACGGCCGTAAGAATACATTTGTCACCACCCCAACTCCTCCTGCGGGTATCGTAAGATCGAAGACACGATCTTCAATCCCTTAGTCGACACTAAGGGATTGAAGTGTCGTGTCACTGACCATTATTTCATAAAAGATTGATGACGGGCAGCAGCGTCCACATAGTGGACACATTACTGCGATCGCCAATCCGCTTGCCCAACGTGGCGATTATGGACATTTACCTCCTAATGCGTCTATAGGTAAATACGCATAGTTAATAGGAGAGGCAGCTCCAGCAGTGGACTATCAAAAGCTGATGATGATGATGATGATGATGATGATGATGATGTTAAAGTGAAAAAAAGTGCTCGAGTGCAGACCACGGTTTGGCAAACGTAGTGTAGGACGTCCACCCACAAGATGGACAGACGATCCTATGAAGATTGACGGGAGACGCTGAATGCAGGTCGCTTACAAACGGTGTATGTGGAGGTCCAAAAGGGAGGCCTATGTTCAGCAGTGGCTACCAGTCTATAAATATTTACCCTATCATTCAACCTGTGTCGGCATGATTACAGGGTCGCGTTTTATAAAGTTACAATTTACAATTTATAAGAATAAGAATAAGAATAAGAATGGTTTATTTGGTGACATACAATACAGAACAATAAATACAAGTATCAAACAGAGAGGATTTGAACACCAAAAAGGATGCCACTCAGCATGTGTCGTGTCAGATGACACGACGCTGGTTTTCAGGGCAACCGAGCAAAAAGTGAAAAATAAAAATAACTAGAAAAGTAGGTAAAACAGTAACAAGAGTCGGTAAATGTGTGCAATGTAGAACATAAACATAATGTAGGACTTAACATAATTATCTTAAAAACATAGTGGCAAAGTGTACAATAAATTTGGTAAACACAACTTTAAAATCTAATTTTACTAACAAAACTAACAATATAAAACTATAATAGTGAGATCATGTGTGTAATATTAAAAAAAAAAAAACGATAATCTTAAAATTACAAAAGTTGTCCAGTTAAATACTTCTTAAGGTTATTTTTGAAAGATGCAATGGATTTACAATTTCTGATTGGCGGTGGCAGGTTATTCCAACATTTCGTGGCAGCGTATCGAAAGCTACCACGGAGAGCGGTCGTTTTATGTTGTGTACCAATAAGTCTGCACGCACCACGTACTGGCCGTTCGGAAAACGTAAGTTTATCAAATAAGTATGATGGTTGTTGTTTATGGATAACTCCAAAAAGAAGGGAGGCAAAATGTAGGGTACGTCTGGTGCTCATATTCAATATTTTATGTTGATTTAAGAATGGAGTGATATGTGAACGATGTGGAATAGTGAAACAGAAACGTGCACAGGCATTTTGAATGCGCTGTATCAACAAGGAGGTCCGTGACAGCAGGCATCCACCGAAAACAGCATCGGCATAACTCAGCTTGGACAGAATAAGTGTGTCACAAAGGTTTATGCGTAAGTCAACGTTGATGAAGTCACGGATACGATATAGTACTTTAAGCCTATAAAAGCAGTTCCGAACAAGATCCGATACGTGTTCTTCAAAACGTAGCTTACTGTCCATGGTTAGACCAAGATTACGAGCTACAGAAATTTGCTCTAAAGGTTCGCCTAAGACTAAAATTTGCGGAGGCTCTAGATCACGTAACATTTTATCGGAACCAAACATCATTAACTTTGATTTGCTAGAGTTGAGGACTAGATTGTTTGTCTTACACCACTGAGCAATCTGTCCTAAATCAGAATTTAGTTTACCAACTGCGGAGTTCATTTCAGAGTGTTTAAACGATATGTAGATTTGTAAATCATCAGCATATTGGTGATAGTTACAATGGCTTACATTTTTTATGATATCGGCACTATATACAATAAAAAGCAACGGACCTAATATTGAGCCTTGCGGAACTCCACGTAAAACAGGTAGAGAAGCAGAAGTAGATGTTTTACCATTATCAACCCTTAATTCAACCGATTGGGTGCGTCCAGTTAAATAACTTGCGAACCACTTTAAAGAGCAAATGTCTAAACCGTAGAACGCTAGCTTAGACAGTAAGAGAGTGGTATTAATGGTGTCAAAAGCTCGGGAAAAATCTAGTAGCACTAACAAGACATTTTCACCATTGTCACGTGCAGACAAAATATCGTCAACTACATCTAGCAAAGCAGTGGTGGTACTACGAGACTTCCTGAAACCAGACTGTTTCTTAGGCAAGATGTTATTCGCATCAAGGTATTTAGTTAGTTGTAAGCAGACAGCTCTCTCTATAATTTTGGATAAAAAAGGTAAAATACTGATTGGGCGGAGGTCTTTAAAATTAACGGGATTAGGTATTTTCGGTATAGGTTTTATTAAAGCCGATTTCCAAGCTTCGGGAAAGGTGCCAGTTTCTATAGATTTGTTTATTATACTAGTAATTAAAGGAAGCGTATGTGGCAGTGTTAATAAAACCATGTTCAATGTAATGCCATCGGTCCCTTCTGCGTTAGTAGTAATCGACTTTAGTATTTTATACACATCGGTTTCTGTTAATGGTTTGAGAGAAAAGACGTTGGCACCAAATCTATGGAACTCATATCTCGTTAAGAGAGAAATATCAATGCTGTTATCACCAGGAAGATTAAGAAAATGTTCATTTAGTTTTTCAGGATTGCGTAAATGTACGGGTAGCTCACTATCTTTCGGTTTAAAGTTTGCGATGTCATTCTTGATATTTTTCCATAAGGCTCGCGGATTTTTAATATTGTTATTAATATTGTGGTTGAAATATGCAGTTTTTTCATTGTAGATTGCTGAATTAACAATGTGTTTTAATTCTTTGTAATATTTTGTGTGAGAGTCTGTCTTGGTTAGTTTGCAGCGAGCATGTGCGGCATCACGGAGTTTCATCATTTGTTTAATTGTGTGTGTTATCCATGGATGTGACCTATTGTTAATTTGAACAGACTTCACTGGGGCAAATTCATCAAATAACTGTATCATATAACTATTAAACATATTTACCATGTAGTTTACATCGTTAATTGCAAAGCTATTCCATGGAATAGACTCGACGCGCTCGTTAAACAGTGGCATGTCTATGTCTTTGATAGGTCTATATATTATTCTACGGGGTGACGGCTTATCTTTTTTAACGGATACTTCGAAAGTAATAAATGCGTGACTGCTAAGATCAGGGATATGATAGACGCAAACGTTTGTGACACACGTATTAGAACAAACTAAATCAATTAATGTTTCGCTATGATCGGTAAAATGTGTGGGTTGGTCTGTATATTGAAATAGATTCATGCATTTTAGGAAATCGAGAAGCTTTTTCGTATCCTGATCTTGTACATTTAACAAGTTAATATTAAAGTCCCCTACTAAAATAACATTATCGTAATTAGCGAGAGATGAGATGGACTCAGTTAGAGCATCAATGAAAGTGTCAACATTTAACCAGGGTGGGCGATATGCTGTACCGACAGCTATTCTAGTTCGATTTACGACAAGACTGAGCCACATTTGCTCTACCAGAGGGGCCTGTGGACACGAAATGAGTCGCGTGGTGATACCTCGTTTTATATAAAAGCCGACCCCCCCGCCGCGGGCGCGGGCGCCGCCGGGGGCGCGCGGCACGTGGCGCAGCCGGTACCCGGCCGGCGCCGGCGCCCGTGACTCTTCGCCCGCCCGCAACCAGGTCTCATTGATGGCCATGATGTCCACATCGTAACGAGTCAAGGCGGCAACAAACTCGTCGTGTCTAGTGCCTAAAGAACCTGGGTTTAAAAGTCCAAAGGAAAGATGATTCGATTTGAATTGAAGGACAAAACAGTAGCCAATATGTGCGTGCGTCAGAGAAGCAAACAGCGAAATTGTAAATTGTAACTTTATAAAACGCGACCCAGGTACGTCAGTGTATACCGTGTCCTCACACGGTATACACTATTCCAGGAATTCCATTTGGAAAAAACCCTATGGAACATGCATATCGAGGTACCTATTGGAAATGGAATCCAATGAAGAGAACTATAGGAAGACGTAAATAACTATTCCTTCATTTCCATTATTATGTAAGTAAGGAATATCAATTTTTAACTACGGATGTAGACTAAGGACTGATTTTTCAATCCCCAGTTAACAGTACCTGTCAAATAAATGTTAGCCCTCTCCTTTTTTGACTGATGATTTTAGAAAAGGATGGTGATATTTTTAACTAATGGATAGGTTTATTTGAGGATTGAAAAATCAGCCCTAATTGAATAAATACCCACCAACCAAATAATTACATCAAAATCATTATTGTGTTTAACGATTCAAAAATGATTGTAGCTACTAGTGGTACTTGATTTACTTGAATTAAAAATCGTTTGACTTAGTAATAATGTAATACACGTGTAAATAAATATAGTAGAAGTAAAAAATATAGGTACTATTCTTCCTTCCTTCCTTATTATTATTTTCCCCTCTTTGACATTAAGTGAGACTAACTAGGATTTAAAATGTAAATTAACTAGTGAATATTCGTAGGGTAATAAAGTAAAAAAATATTGTAATTTTTAACCAAAATCAAAAAATAATCAATTTTCCGTTTTTTTTTATCGTACTCGTATTTACGTATGTTAATTGTTACTCGACGTCTCATGGGAACTGATTTTTAATTTTAGTATACCTAAAACCCCGGGATTGTCCTATTGGCACTAAGTCGAGGTCTGATGATGGGCTCTTAAAGAAATCGGTTTTTATTATTTGGCGATAATCAGAACTCTTTTTAAACGGTTTTTATTAACTTCACCGCGTATCAACTGTCGTCGATGCTTCAAATCTTGTGATCGATTTTTCGACCACTTCTACTGCACCGAAATCAATAAAATTTGGAACTCTTATCAAGTCCCCATGACAATGCAATATTATAATATTTGTATCCTTGTATCCTCAAAGCCTGATGCTGCAGACGTACTGCTCACCTTAACCGTGAGTGATAGACACGTGAAAATGAAAGTATAGCATGTTTGGTATAATCAAATACTAACAGAGGCGATCTTGACTTCCAACTCCTCATTCCTGATGCTGCAGTACTGCCCACAATAACCGCAAGGTTAATCTTTTATCGATATCTTGATTTTATAGAAGTTCTTTAAATATTAAGTAGAAACATGCGAATTTAATACTAACGTCCAACTCCTCAAATCTGATACCTACTCCAGTGTTACTGCCTGCCACAACCGCTAGGTTTAGCAGTATGTAAATTTTGAAGTACTGCTTTAGATATTTGGTAGAAACGTACGGATTTCATTATCATCATCATCATCATCATATCAGCCGAAAGATGTTCACTGGTGAATATAGGCCTCCCCCAAAGATTGCCTTGTGGCAAAAGATTGCCTTGTTGCGAGTGCACAGTCGCATCCAGCGTCCTTCACCAGGTCATGAGCATGAGTCCACCTTGTGAGGGGCCTACCCACGCTGCGCCTTCCGTTACGGTCGTGACCGCCACTCGAGAACCTTACCGCCCCAACGGCCATCAGTTCCACGCGCAACGAGCCCCGCCCGCTGCCACTTCAGTTGAGCGATTCGAAGAGCTATGTCGGTTACTTTGGTTCTGCTGCGGATGGTCTCATTTCTAATCCAATATCGCAGAGAGACTCCTAGCATAGCCCTCTCTATTGCCCTTATGTTGCCACATTGAGCCTTCTTATGAGGCCCATTGTAAGCGACCACGGTTTAGTACCGTATGTTATCACTGGCAACATATACTGATCAAAGACTTTCGTCTTCAAACCCTGCGGAATATTGGACGAAAAGATACAGACGGATATAATACTGACGTCCAACTCCTCAAACCTGATGCTGCTGAGTCACGTAGCACTGCCTGCCATAACCGCCAGGTTTATCGAAATGTTGAATTTAAAGTAAGGATTTAGCTAATGGATAAAAACATATTTATAAACTGAATACTCACTTCCAAATCCTCTAATCTGATACGGCAATATTACCATAAACGCTACTAGTGTGCCGTAACCGCTGACAGCGTGGGTAGTCCGCGTAGGACGTGGCGCCTGACCTGCGGTCCGCTTGTTGATAGTGTGAGTTCACCCCTCGTGCCATCTGGTTCGCGTTAGGGCGAGCCGTTGGTCCTGCGGCCCTCCGGCCGATAGAGTGACAGCGTGAGTGGACCGCGTAGGGCGAGCTGTCGGGCCTTCGGCCCACTGGCTGATAGTCTGACAGCGTGAGTGGATCGTGTAGGACGAGCCGTCGGGCCTGGGGCCCTCCGGCTGATAGAGTGACAGCGTGAGTGGTCCGCGTAGGGCGGACTGTCGGACCTGCGGCCCTTTAGCTGATATAGTGACAGCGTGAGTACATCGCGTAGGGCGAGCCGTCGCGCCTGCGGCCGTCCAGCTGATAGAGTGACAGCGTGATAGTTTGCGTAGGGTGAGCCGTCGGGCCTACAGCCCTCCGGCTGATAGAGTGACAGCGTGAGTGGATCGCGTAGGGCGAGCCGTCGGGCCTGCGGCCCTCCGGCTGATGGAGTGACGGCGTGAGTGGTTCGCGTAAGGCGGGCCGTTGGGCCTGCGGCCCTCCGGCTGATAGAATGACAGCGTGAGTGGTCCGCATAGGGCGGGCTGTCGGACTTGCGGCCCTCTAGCTGATATAGTGACAGCGTGAGTGGATTAGGGCGAGCCGTCGGGCCTGCGGCCATCCAGCTGATAGAGTGACAGCGTGATAGTTCGCGTAGGGTGAGCCGTCGGGCCTACGGCCCTCCGGCTGATAGAGTGACAGCGTGAGTGAATTGCGTAGGGCGAGCCGTCGGGCTTGCGGCCCTCCAGCTGATAGAATGACAGTGTGAGTGGTCCGTGTAAAGGTGCGTTAAAACCAAAAGAGCATTCGCTGTTCTAGCGCCCGTTCTACGAAATCAACCAATCACGTTTTGTGTACCGATCGAATTTCGTAGAGTGGGAGGTTAGAACAGCGAATGCTCTTTTAGTTTGAACGCACCTTTAGGCGAGCCGACGGGCCTACGGCCTTCCGGCTGTCAGACTCGCATAGGACGTGCCGTTGGACCTACAGTCATCCAGTTGATATGACTGAGAGTATGAGTATACCCCTGTCAGCCCTATCGTTATTAAAGCGCGAGAGTTAAACGCTAGCATGCATAATTGTATTGCATATTACAAACAACATCTTTGATGTAGAATATTTAGTATCGGAAATTAACTTAACAATTGCATTAAAAACTTGAAAATAAAATAAGTAAAAAAAGTTTTAAGTTAAACGGTTTTTATTGCACCAAAAACTAGAAAATAAAAATGAGTTGTAACTAACCGTAGATGCTACTTTCTGTAGATTAGTCACGTGAAACTATTATCACTGTAGTCTTCCCAAGTCGGATGTTGAAAGCCACGTTTAGCATCTATGTCAGTGGATTAAGCGTTACCTAATCGGAAACTTTTACCAAACTAAAATAAAAACGTGGGGCGTTATTATAAAGAAACATACAAGTTCAAAATATGTAATTGTAGCTTTAATTTTGCAATTAATCAATCAATCTGTTCCAACATTTCTACAGAGGTAAATAACTTTTATCAAGGCCAGAACAAAACTTATTACACTATTGCTGTCTTGATTTCTATGTGTGTTCTTAAATAACTATAGTGACTTATTCATAATTGCGTACGCCCCACGTTTTTATTTTAGTTTGGTAAAAGTTTCCGATTAGGTAACGCTTAATCCACTGACATAGATGCTAAACGTGGCTTTCAACATCCGACTTGGGAAGACTACAGTGATAATAGTTTCACGTGACTAATCTACAGAAAGTAGCATCTACGGTTAGTTACAACTCATTTTTATTTTCTAGTTTTTGGTGCAATAAAAACCGTTTAACTTAAAACTTTTTTTACTTATTTTATATGACAATAACTTTGCTTAGACAAGTTGCCAATCGCTAACGCTTAATCGTCAATTGTAAACGATATGCAGCTAACTGTCTTTGTCGCACTAATATGAAAGAGTGACAGAGAGGTAAACTACGATACGCTACTAAGCGATAGCGATTGGCAACTTGGCTAAGCATCCTGCTGTCTGACGTTTTCATAAAGCGAGTGTGTGTGTGTCGAGGGGCCGCACATAGTGTGCCACTAAGAGGGATAGACATAGTCACTTACTACTAAGAAGAAAGTGCCACACAGGCACTTAGTGACGTATTCAACGCATTTGTCTGGCACTTACATTTAGCATCTAATGCACACACACACAAAAAATAGTGGCACAGTGATAAGGACGGACGATTATCGTTCCTTTTCACTTCCACTAGTAAAAAGTTTCATAAGACCATCCCTTTCGTTCTTGCTATTATTATAACGTTGTCAAATCCATATTAATCCTACATTCATGGTGTGTGTACAAGTCCTTACGGTGACATTTGATTAAGCGGATTATTTAAATTTAGAACGTTTTCATTGCGCTAATAGCGGTGTTTCACGTGTTCGTTATAATGCACCTACTCTCCGTTTTGTAGCCACGGAAATACTTCGCCATAATATCGATATTATACTGTTGCCTTTATACCAATTTGCGGTGACTGCAGTAAGAATATGTAGGTAAATTTATTTTGTCACCACCCCAAATCTTAACGTGTGTGTCGTAATCGTAAGAGTCGACTAAGGTATTAAACTGTCTGACTATTTATTTATGAGATGATGATTAGGTACTGTGATCGCCAATCCGCATGCTCAGCATTGCAATCAGGGCATGTACCTATGTCCTAATGAGTCCATAGGTCCATATGCTTAGTTAAATAGACCAATGATGATGATTTGACTAATAGGTTACACTCGTATATTATACGCAAGTGTGAGTAAGATGGATCGAAAATAAGACCGCATTAATCAAGCGGCAACTCAAACTGAATCAAAAGTGAAAAACTACAGATGTCAAATAATTTTCTACTAGCAAGTATATAACGTAATAAAACTATGCTAGTACGTAGTGTCCACGCAATATTGCAGTACCCAAAAAAAAATAATGCAAATCGATTGATCAATTTTACAATACTGTTTTCGTCTCATTAAACGAATGCATTTTATATCAAAACGCGTCGCCCTGACAATTGTCATTGGTTCACGGTCACACGATAACAGACAGCAAAGCATACTAATTTTATCATCACCGGTCGAGTATCATCAACTAGCCCAGCTAGCATCCAGCTATCACCGCCGAGCGAGTACCGCTGTGTCTCTTTTATTTACACGGGAGTGCGTATCTTTTGTTCGTGTTTATAGCCGATAGTTCATAGCTTAGTAGCTCGCGGTGAGACCAGTGCCTTAGACCAATGTCGTGGCCGCAGCATTTACTACTTGTCATTTTGGCATGGTTCTAGAGAGGCCTAAGGCTCCAATAGGTAAAGCGTACCCATTTACATCCAGTTCCATTTTCTGCGAGATCCGGTGGTATATGTTTAAACATTCTTATGCAAATACGAGTAGCATGATGTCACGCAACATCATTATATTCATTATGGAGGAACACTGTAGGAACCCATTGTTGTACAAGTCGAAGAAATTCAGTAGAAGACTAAGACACTATGATGTTAATTTTACTACACTAATATCAAGAATAGGTACTTAGTTCAATTTAAAATGTCACTCTATTATTTTTAAGTTATTTAGCATTTATAAGAAAGTTTTCTAACAGTCTAAAAGATTATTTGGTATCGTAAGACGTTAGATAAAGACACCCTACCAGCAGTAAGACCTTTTACCGACCGTTTCAAGTTTAGAAATAAATATTTTTTAGAAATTATTTTTTTATTTTTTTACTTTTTAGAAATAATTTTTAGAAATGAATCCCATTTTTAACCGACTTCAAAAAGGAGGAGGTTTACAATTCGTCGACATCTTTTTTTTTTTGTCAAACCTATTTTTTGGTGCACTATCTGGTAGGTGTAAAATGCAAAATTGTGTTAAAATAGTACCTACATTAAGACACAAGTGCGAAAAACATAAATTTCGTTTCAAATCACAACCGATAGGGAGTGTTTTAAATCGACACGAGTTACGTTTCGTGTTTGCACGTGTCTCGTACAACGTTTTTTAGTGCAGATGGCCCTCCGAAGTTTTGGACCTGACGTAAAATGACACACTTCTCGCACTAGAGCCTAAAAAAGGCACCATCTATACTAAAAAAAATCGTTTTTTCAATGCAATGAATCAAATATCTATTGATATTCTAAATGTCGATTGAATTAAGAGTTTCGGCCAAATACTGTACACACACGTCACATATGTTTTTTATACTATGTCCACACCGTGTCCCAAGAACAGTAAACCAAGACCGTCACACATTTACAGCCCAGCTAAAAAGGGAACCAGGCAGACCTAGCTCAGGACACGATGTAGAGAACATTCTCAAGATTTCCATAAATTATCGGAAAACATCAGAAAATTGACATGAAAGTTGTTATTGGGTACATTTTCTTCTGGCTTACGATATACTCGTATTGCGTGATGTTTTAAAACGTTGACGATCGCTTTATTGGACTCTTGACTTACACATTGGTGTCTGTATACTTATTAAAGTTTTAATCGAAGGAAAGATAGAAGGAAAAAAAAAGAGGAAGAGCACGGAGAGCCTACATGGAGCAATTGAAGGAAACTATAGAAGTTGAAACGTAGGTATAGAGAACTGAAGGAAAAGGCCGAGAATAGAATAGAATGGAAATTACTCCACCGGCAAGAGCCAAGCTTTTAATTAAATGATGATGATATCTGTATATAGCTCGACAAGTACTATATAAATTAATCCTAGAGCTTGGCAATAAAGAACAACCAAAAATTTTCCATTGGAACATTTTTTTGGAAATTTATTATCTCTCCATTACTGGACCAGTGATCGCGATACGAACTTGACTCCTTTTCAAATGGCCAGAGACTGCTCCAAACAGGGAGATTTGAGACCTTCGCCCAGCAGTGGGACTTCACATGGTCAATAATAATGAATAGGTAACAATAAAATGTACCGTTATGCTGTAATCAACCTTGGCATGCGGGAATCGCGTGGTAATTAAATTTTACTCGTAGCGATACTGCACATACCTACCTATTAATATTCTAAAATAACAACTACTCCTTTATTTGGGGGTTAGTTTTTTTTCATCACACTTGCTGTCGCGCGCCATTGCTTGCGCGCGTAGCGGGAGTAATAGAAAAGTGAAATTCCCTAGGGAGTAGGTAATAGAAATGTCAGTAGGTACGTCATTTAATAATATTATGTCTTAAAACTTATTTTTTGGTTGACAAGTGTGATGAAAAACATTGTATGCATCACGGTCGGTAAGCGGAATACTAACTCGAGTCATCACTCTCGTTAATAATTCCGTACTTACCTCCCTTGATGCACAATGTCAATGATGGCAAAAGGTCCGTCTGATGTACACCTTTAGTTTGACTCTGGAGGTATCGAAAAGAAAAGTAAACCTGTATTAGGGTGGGTCGATTATTACCGACGTATAACTAATGGAAATGAAAACGTATTACAACTCAAACTAGCGTAATTTTTTATATGAACCAGGAAAAATATTTGAAAATACTCATAATTTTTAATGTTGAAGAAATTGGCGTCGTTTTGGTCGCTCGCTCATTGTTAATATAAATTAAGATTAAAGTCGCCGTTTGCGGAAGTTGCATAATATCCATAATGTCGTACGAGTAAGTACCTTAAAGCTAAAAATAGTCTCAATTAATATGGATTGAGGGCATACTACAAAAATTACGTCATGCCGCAATCGTTTTTAAGGAGTGCAGGGAGTGGGTGAGGCTTGGCCTTGACCCCTCTCGAGTTCAGTACTGTCCAAAATTCTAAAACATCTCTGAAACTCCCTTACCTGGGAGTACTGGGACTAAGTTTAAACTTTCGATACAAACAATTTTATTGTGGTTTATTAAGTAAATGTCATTACATTAAATATAGTTAAATACTACACATAGATGTGGGCATAAATGGGTACATAAACTACATAATGTGGTACGGGTGTTCAATCACTACATAGTATAAAATAAAGTCACTTTTTCTGTCCCTTTGTAAGCTTAAATCTTTAAAACTACGCAACGGATTTTGATGAGAATTTTTTTAATAGGTAGAGTAATTCAAGAGGAAGGTTTTAATGTAGGTATTGTACGCTTGCGCAGCCGGGGCGGGTCGCTAGTTGTTTATATTTTAAAGACAAACGGATCTTAATCACGTAAACGTACGTTTAATTATATTATCCTGACGTTTCGTTTAATTCTTTATTCGGGAATTTTAAAAAACGTATTTTTTTTATTTACGTATATTAATTTTATTTTGATAGTTTATTTTTCTACTTATGAAACATAAACATGCCCAGCAGGCAGCAAACTGGACTTTACAGTGTATTCATCCTTACTTGTCTTATCATGTAAACAAACCACAGACCAAGTAAAACGAACAAAACGTCAACGATGATCAAAAGACAATCACTAGTGATTAGAAATGTCGATATAATGAAATGTCAGCGATAATTTCACTGCTTAGGTACGTAAATAGAGGATTGTCGATTTTACATCGTCTGTCAGGAAGAGAATTAATTCGTATAAGATTATATCAAAAACTATGGTTAAATTTCGAGGATTTTTCTCTGTCGCTCCAACGAAGGCGCCACTAGTCATGAGAAAAATCACATGAAGTGCACCCGTAACGAACAACGTGAAGCGAAGTAGCGAAACGAATGACGTTTGACGTGAAGATTTTATTCAATATATAAAAATAAATATTGAAATCAATTACAAAAACCGGCCAAGAGCATGTCGGGCCATGCTCAGTGTAGGGTTTCGTAGTTATTCAAAAACGGCTGGGCCGATTATGTTCGAAATAGTTTTATGCCAGCCCACTATTCATGATTTTTTTTGGACCTTTGGATCAAAAGTTAGAGGGGGGGACAATTTTTTTCATCTGGAGCGATTATCTCCGAAAATATTGACTTTAGAAAAAAACTTTCTTAAAAGCCCCTTTTTATTTTTAAGAGACCTATTCAATGATACCCCACACTATACGATTACAGCAAATAAAAAAATCACCCCACATCACCAATTTGGGGGGAGGTACCCGAAATTATTATTTTTTTACTTTTTATTGTATCACTTTGTTGGCATGATCAATATGTATACCTGTACGAAATTTCAGATTTATAGTATTAACGGCCACTGAGCTAAGTATGCTGCGGTAAGACGGACATAGCGAATGGGTTCCCTTGTTGCCATTTTTGCTACGAAACCCTAATAAATTTTGGTAAATTACTGCAATTTATTTTAATTGCATTTTCCTAGAGTTGTACTTTAAGTATTAATATCGATATATTGACATGACAACATTATGGTACATAGACAATCTAGACATCACAATGTCACATCAATGTCAGATGTTTTTAAAGTTATCCGACCGTAACAGCATTTATTGACGAAAATCTTTACAGAAATGATATTTTTCAGTGCTTTTTTGAGTGATTATAATACTTTGCGAGTTTAATTAAGTATGCAACAATATTTGCCGTGATGATTAATGTGTAATTGCAGAGAAAATTGTGATAATGTATTCAAAAAGTGTTTGTTTACATGAATACAAGTAAGGATGAATGCACTATACGTAAGGGGCATTCCGCGAGTATGTCACTTACGTGACGATTTTTTTTTTTTTTTTTTATACCACGTCGGTGGCAAACAAGCATACGGCCCGCCTGATGGAAAGCAGTCACCGTAGCCTATGGGCGCCTGCAACCTCAGGGTGTCACATGCGCGTTGCCGACCCAATAAAAATAACGTTGGCACAACAAAGTGGCTCCACTCCACCTGATCGTAAGTGAAAAGTAGAGCCCAAATCGCGGCGGCAACGAACAGGAGACAATCAGTAACCTGTTAGTTGCCACCGCCTTGCTGGCCCGCTAGATGCTGGTAAATACACCGGCTGACCCCGAAACACGGCAAACACGAAGGTAAGTCATTTCACGGGCGTTTACACCGAATGTACGGTGGTAGCCAACCAGGCGGGTACTAGTAAAAATACCCTACCACCGGCTGAGAAGCTGGAT
>JALPQI010005756.1:0-58370 GCA_025490895.1 Thaumatotibia leucotreta | reverse complement strand
CAAATACTCGAATAGCCTCCAAAATATATGAAATATGTTATATTTAAAGAATTATCCCCCAACTCCTAATCTCCAAGGAGTTGTACCTTACATCATCAGCTCACCAACATGAAAGGATGACCACCTAAAGGCAAATACTCAAATAGCTTCCAAAATACACGAAATATGTTATACTTAAAGAATTATCCCCCAACTCCTAATTGCTAAAGAGTTGTACCTTCCATCATCAGATCACCAACTTAAGATGTTCATGACTAGATGCAAATACTTGATTAGTCTTCGAAAATAAATGAAAAATATCATGTGTGCCTACAACATTTGAAGAGTTCCCTCGATTTCTCCAGGATCCCATCATCAGATCTGGATTCGGTGACAATGGGACCAACTAGAAGGTATACCCTTTCAAACAAAAAAGAATATTTGAAATCGGTCCACGCGTCTTCGAGTAACCGGGGAACATACATAAAAAAAAAAAAAAGATTTCGACGAATTGTTAACCTCCTCCTTTTTGAAGTCGGTTAAAAATGCCCCCAAAACCAATTGTTCAATTGTGCTAAGATGGGCAGGACATAGCGTTTTTCTTAACACCGCGCATATTTCGGCGCAACTTCTTTGACAAATGTTTATAGAATAAAGCCAATCAAAACTTTGATGGACCAATCACAACTATTTTTAAATGGCGGTTTAAGTTTTTATAGGTTGATATTGACATTCATTACCGTGATGCATTGAAGAGGGGGTGACAGTTGTCAAATAAAATTCAGGACCGTTTTTGAAAGGCAATTTAATGTGACGTGCGGCTTCCATGTTTTATTTGTTCGTAGCAACTAAACAATAGCCTTACCATGATTCGCTCGCCGCTGGTCGCCTTAGACCAATGTCGTGGCCGGCGCATTAAGTTTTATTATTTATTTTTTTTATTTTACTTGACACGTAAAGTAAAAAATACATTCTGACCTAATTATAGTACGTAGCGAGCGCGATGGCCTGCTTTACGTTCGAGAAAAAACCTAAAATGTTACCGATACTTGCAAAGTCATGGTATAGCTACAGTTGTAGGTACTGTACACGCGTTAAATTGACCGATATGGAAATAAAGTTAATTGAACAGGTTAATTTAAATATTTACGAACTGTTAAAAATAATTGCTAACTAACCTAATTCATGGGGGATAAAAATGACCCCCCTCCCACATTTTTAAAACTCTGAAGTCTGAAGTAGTTATCCCGATATTTTTTTTTCTATATTTTACTTTACCGCTGTACTGTATATGTAGGTATACCTATACCAAATTGCACTAGTACTTACGGACATTGAGCTAAGCTGCGGACAAACAGACGGATAGACGGATATGGCGAAATTGTAAGGGTAGTTTACTATGGAACACCACAGAAATGAATATTCACTAAAAGAGGCAAATGTATCTACTTCGCGTGTCCGAACTCAGTAGCAGCTACTGAGATGACCATTTCTAATGACAGTCCACATACGTCAGCTGTTGCAGCCGCACGTAAGAAAAAAAATACAAAATGCCTCATTGCATGATAATTAACTGCACCAGCCCAAATATTTCCAGCGCACATAAACAAAAACATATTTCCCATCACACGTAAGTAATTTTTTAATAATATTTTGCGTGAATTCATTTTTAATAATTTTTTCCGTATTTTTATTTATGCGTCCAAGGGTGTAACTAAGTAACTATAGAATTACGTTACAAACCGGCGTTTACATTGCATTGCTGCGTTTGCTTTAAGCGTTTGATCGACCATGTGTGTTAATAGTTATTTGTTGTACAAGGGAGGAAAGTGGTTGTTTAATCATCGTGCCAATATTGAGACCCGAGCTAGCGAGAGATTCCATAGTTGAACCACGAGCGAAGCGAGTGGTTTAAAATGGAATCTTGAGCGTTGCGAGGGTTTTAAGGCACGATAATTAAACAAACTTTGCTCCCATGTGTAACACAATATTTTTCCCCACACTAAGGCGAGGAAGCAGCTACGAACGTGTAAAAAAACAATCAATGCAACAAATCTGTCTGTATTAAATAGTAAAAAGTAGTTCTAGTACTACTTATAATAACAATTTTTTTTTATAATTACAATAAAACCTACCTACATTAATAATATTGTCAAAATTTCTATGTTTAATAAGTATAAAATCTTTATCCGGCAGCTAAAACATCAATCATTTTAAAAAATGTGTGAGGTAAACTTAAATTGCCTACTTTTTGGTAAGATATTACATAGGAAACTTTCCTTACAAAACTGTACATTCTAGTATTTTTTCATAAGTTGGCAACATTGACGTACAAGACGTCAGTGTTAGCGGGTTGCGTTCTGAATGTAAAAGTATACTATCTGGTTTTTGTCCAATATCATAAGATTTTACGATAGGTTTTTATGAAATACTAAAAATCTAATGTATTATCGTGAATAAATGAAATAATCTGGTGTATGATTAAATTTTCATGGTGTCTCTCAAAAAATAATCAACGAATCATAGCCATACCAGCGTTTGACATTCCATGGTTTTGAACGTTTCACGGTTCATCTGTCAATTTACTTCCTTCACAAGTGATTAAAATGCAACTTCCCTCACTGAAATTAGTGAGGGAAGTAGGTGCTTCCGAGCTAGTGTGGGGAAAAGAAATGATGAATATGAGACTAGCGATACTCTTGCGTATCGCTTCGACTGCGTAGTACAGCCCATTTCTCAGTCGTCCGTCAAATTTAGCGACTAGTGTTGTTCGTTCTACAATAAATATAATAGTGAGCGAGCGAGCCCACAGATATAAAGTCTATGTGTACGAGAGAGACGGCTGCATTGTTGCGGGTGGAGGGGCATTGGTGTCTTTGAATCCTTTAGGTTTTCCCATCACTAAATGCTGACCGTGACGTCTCAGTGACATCTAAAAAGTCGGCACGCTTGGTTCCCATACAAATGGTGCTTCATCTACTACACCTATATTAAATCTGTGTGGAACACTAAAAACTGAATATTTATGCCCGCGTTGAAAGGGAAACTGTGAAATCTCGGTTTCTTGTTTCAACAACAATTAAGTCACAATTATAAGCACCATTCGAGTTTGTCGGAAGTTCGAGCGACGCCGAAAGCCTATTTACTCGTTCCTTGTTAGCTAATACTTTGACCTGTAGTCGTGTATCCGTACCATGAATGTCGCGGCGTTATAAACGCGCGTTTACTTTCTATTCGGCTCGCTCACACCAATACGCAAGTACGAGCGGGATGGATAGCAAGTAAATGCGCGTTAATAACGTAGCGGCAGCTCATGGTAGGTCTAATGTCATGAGGGACCACAGATTTGCTTATGAAATAAATATGAGTTACTGTAGTACATGGTCGTGT
This sequence comes from Thaumatotibia leucotreta, assembly GCA_025490895.1. Lineage (NCBI taxonomy): Eukaryota > Metazoa > Arthropoda > Insecta > Lepidoptera > Tortricidae > Thaumatotibia > Thaumatotibia leucotreta. Next base: position 55,001 of record JALPQI010005756.1, on the reverse strand, counting down.
GGTGACGGCAGTAAGAATACATTGTCACCACCCCAACTCCTCTGCGTGTGTCGTAAGAGTCGACTAAGGGATAGAAGTGTCACTGACCATTATTTGATAAATAATTGACGATGGGTAGCAGCATCATCATAGTGGACACATTACTGCGATCGCAACCGCGCTTGTCCAGCGTGGCGATTATGGACATTTACCTCCTAATGCTAAGGCTAAGGATAGGATTATCCAGCAGTGGACTGCTATAGGTTGATGATTTGTACGAAACAGAAAATCGATTTAAATGCAGCGTTGGTAAACTTCGAAATATTTCTTTGGTATATGATAATATTTATAGTTATTACCCCAGAGTATCTTTTTAGATTCATACGGAATATCCATTTGATTCGATTGTAATCCTATTCGCCTTTAGTCTCCCCACAGTAATATCTGTAAATATTTATACGCTCAACGCAAGTTTACCAATTCTGGATACACGTGTCAGAAAGATATTACTATTATAACCTAACCTACTTTAAAAATTCACATACAATAACGATGCTTATTATGAAAACGTTGCTATGAACAAGGGCATTACTTTTTATGGAAGTTTGTTTTCCAAATTTAGATTACGTACTCAAATTTCGTTATATTAGACACTTGACTTTTGAATGGAAATTTCGCAATAAGTATAAATAAACAGTCATAGTAGTATCATTATTCATAAAAAACAGACATAACCATCTAAAATAGCAAATTTTGGCAGTACGTATCCACATATAGCTTTTATTTTACGTCTTAAACTATCTACAAAAGGACTTTGTTTTTATAATACACGGTGTATTTCACGTTGAAGACGATGAGGTCATAATATTTGAAACATGTCCGATATACCTATACATTTTAATAAATATACAATGTTTTGAGATTTTCGAAATGGTAATTGATATTGTTTAATTTTATGTCGTTTTTTCCATTATATTTGTTTTAACCTTTTTCTTTCTAAACTAAAAACAACTTAGTCATAAAAGTTGTACTACAAAATTTTGATGTATACAACTAAAAATCTTCAGTTTGTTTATTTGCTCTTATTTCAGGATACACCCGGTATATGAGGAAAATTGCAAAAGTGCAATTTTCCTCAAAAATATATACCTTTTATACAACAGAGTCCATTCGAGAAAGCCTGAAAAGCAATAAATTACATGCTCATATCATTCGTCCGTACATTTTTTGTGTGTCTTTTTCAGGCAAAGAGAATATTAAATTTTTCATCGCGCTGATCAAAGCTGATCGTCGAAATGGAACAATTTTTTGACCGTCGATCGCACGGCATGGGTTCCTATAAACGCAGCTATAACGATACCTCTTCCTTTTTTCACACCGGCACTTCTATCACTCAATTGATTGTCAATCGATTGATAGAGAAAAGAAAAGAAAAGTACATACAGTGTGGTACCATGAAGACTAAGAAAAGTTAATTGTGAAGCCAGTACTTCAAAATGATTCATTAATTTGCACTTGACAATGACAGATCGCAGCCACTCGTAATGTTTAACAACTACGCGGTATAAGCGTTATATTGATCATTCGGAGGATATAAACTAAATTGTACGGTCAATTTCAATATTTGTAAAATCGCACACCTAGATCAAAACAGTATTAACTCAAAATGTATGTATTTTTTAATTTGAACTTTGTAGATCACTAATATACCCTAATCTAAAACACAGATAAATTTTGAGTTAGTGCTGTTTTGATCTAGGTGTGCGAAATGTTAGTACTTGAAAACCATTGCTAGTAATGCGTATTATCACCCATTTTCGTAAAAGCCCGGGTCATGGTAACACACTGTATTTTAACGTTACTTATAGATACATATTTATAAAAAAAATATATAATCATTCATAAATTTATAAAATTCCAGCGTTAGTACGGTCAAATCGTATATTAAACTCGCAAAACATGTAGTAAAGCTGCATTTTTGGTATGTTATTTAGACACCATAGGGCAATATAAAACCACATTTTGCAAGCAAAAAAAAGTTGTGCTAGCTGCGTTATACGTGAAAAACTGTGAAATTAACTGTCTATTTTTAGTTTCTGATTTTTATAAAAAAAGCCTTACGTTTTTTGACAATATGTATCAGGTAACGTTTAAAGATGAATGAATTTGTAACAAGATGAGATAACATGCATTACCATAGGTCTTATAGTTTCAGAGATTCGAGACTTCAAATAGTACCCTGTTTTGTAAACTAGATAAAATGTTGAGTTTTACTAACGTTTTTGGTTTAATATCGCCTTACCTAATTATGCTACGAAAAACATGAAATAATTACCCTATAGCGCAATTAATATTCTTTCATTTAAGGGTAAAATCAGGTCAGTAAACTTTGTAATTGAAACTAAAAACGCGTAATTCAAAAGGCAGTAGGCCCGCTATGTAAGTTTTTCATACAAATCGCAAGTCGTGTTGCAAAGCTGCAATTTTAGTATATTATATAGGCCCTATAAGGACGTACAAAAATGCTTATTACAAGAAAAACAAAACAGGAATTTCGGCATAGGACGAAAAAAACTGAAAAAATATTGGACTTCTTTTACTTTTTGACGTTTAATTAAAAAACTATTATCTTTTTGATACTGATTGCTAGAAAACTTAGAAAGAATATTAAATTAGAAAGGATTTGAGCTACCTTGCATTACCCTAAATTATATAGTTTTAGAGATACGACATTTCAAAATGTGCCCTTCATTAAGTTAAGAAAATAAATGCATGTTTGAAGCCTCGTATACCCCCAAACTATAAGACTTGCAGTAATTGTTATCGGCTCAATTTGTTCCAAATTTAATGTAGTTATTATCTACAATTACTTTTTTTTCTTAGCGCGAACGTTTTGCCAATATTTAGTGAATAGCTTTAACGTAACCTAAAATTTGTTTATGTTTTAATAAAAGGGCACTTTATGAAATGTCGTATCTCAAAATATACACGGTGGAATTTAATCGGTGAACAGGAACCCATTTTTCTAATTCAGTAATCGATGGCGGTCACTTTTATGTAGTACTTAAGTGGAACCAAGTTTTTTTTTAGCATAACAAATTTTTATGTTGAAATAAAACTTAAATTAAAATTTATTGTCACCCTACTAATGGTTTAGTCTGAAAAGTTTAATACCTCTTTTCAAACTATCAGCCATGCATCGCTCTTATTTTACATAGGAATAGAGTCTATCGCAAAAATTAAAGCATGTGAATGGTTATTGCTCATTTATGTTTTAAGTTTCTATGGCTGATAGTTTGAAAAGAGGTATTAAACTTTTCAGACTAAACCATTAGTAGGGTGACAATAAAATTTAATTTCAACATAAAAAAAAATATGCTAAAAAAAACTTGGTTCCACTTAAATAAGTACTACATAAACGTGATCACCATCGATTACTGAATTAGAAAAATGGGTTCCTGTTCACCGATTAAATTCCACCGTGTATATAACTTACGGTGATACATCGTAGCTCAAATCCTTCCAAATTTAATGTTCTTTCTTAGTTTTATATCAATCAGTATCAAAAAGATAATAGATTTTTAGTTAAACGTCAAAAACTAAAAAAAGTGCGAATTTTTTTCCGTTTTTTACGTCCTATGCCCAAATTATTTTTTTGTTTTTCTTTTAATATGCATTTTCGTATATATCTATAAGGCCTTTATAATATACCAAAATCGCAGCTTTGCAACTCGACTTGCGATTTGTATGAAAAACTTAGATAGCGGGCCTCCTGCCTTTGGAATCTCGGGTTTATACTTTCAACTGCAAAGTTCACTGACCTAATTTTACCCTTAAATTAAAGAAAATTAAGTGCGCTATAAGGTCATTATTGCATGTTTTTCGTAGCATAATTAGGTGAAGCGATATTAAGTCGAAAACGTTAGCAAAATACAAAATTTTATCTAGTTTACAAAAAGGGGCACTTTTTAAAGTCTTGAATCTCTGAAACTATAAGACCTACGGTAATGCATGTTAGCTCAACTTGTTGGAAATTTATTAGTCTCTAAACGTTTATTTACGTATGATATCAAAAAACTTAAGGTTTTTTAAATAAAAATCAGAAACTAAAAAATGGCCGTAAATTTCGCAGTTTTTCACGTACTACCCAGCTAGCACAACTTTTTTTGCTTGCAAAATATGGTTTTATACTGTCCTATGGTGTCTAAACAACATACCAAAAATGCAGCGATACTACTTGATTTGCGAGTTTAGGGTAAAATTATGTACGATTTGACCGTACTACGTTGGGACTACGAAAACTAGGTACGTTTGCCGTCGAGTTGCGGAAATTACCATAGTTAATACAACAATACAAAATATGGTAACATTTTTGTTTTCATAATGTTAATCTGTCTCTGACGCAAATGACTACCTACCACATAACCACATTCAACAATATTACAACTGAAATGTAAAAAAAAAATGTATTCTTATTTAGTTTTCGTAGAAAATGTATTATAAATAATGCAAATACCTAAATAGTGATACGATAAAGCTTCTTCCACTTCTCGGTTCTATCATTATAAAACGAAACGTTAGTCAAGCTCCGCGGAAAGTGCCCTAGCAATTACCTTTTCTATTATTATCATCATCATCTCAGCTATAAGACGTCCACTGATGCACGTAGGCCTCTCCCCTGGACCTCCACATGTACCGGTTAAATGCGATCTGTATTCAGCGTGTCCTGACGACCTTTATAAGGTGGGGACCTTTATAATGGGGAACATGATCATTCGGCGAAATGACTTCATGCGAAAAATTGGTTGCAAACAATTTTCGGAGATGATTTAGAGAACCAGTGGAAAGCTATTTAGTTTGACTAAGTATGTAATGATAATTGATTATAATACTTCCAGAGCGCGTGGTCAAATTGCCAATCCTGTATCATAATTTTCTCTCTGTCACTCTCTCTTATTAGTGCGGCAAAGAAAAGCCTTTCGTTCACGATTGGGCATTAATAGTGATTTTCATCTTAGTTTCGTACTCGTTGTTAAAACACACACAAACATACAATTAACATAAAAAAACTCGTAAGCAAACTTGGCCTTTTTTCACATCAACAAATATTGCGGATTAGGTACCTACTGTTATAACTTAGGTATAAAGCTGGGAAAATTATTGTTTGTTTGTGCTTTGTTGAGGATTTAGAAACCACAATATTTAAATGTAGGTGTTGCGCCACGCTATTCACAAAATACATTATTGTTGTTACAGTTTTTCTAATAATATTTAAATATAATATTAAATTACTAGCAAAATTTTTTATTTACATTCTACGTTTTGCGATAACTGAAAAATAATATAGGTAATTTGCGATTACTGTTTAGCGAAGACAACGGTGGTATATCTTAGATTATTTATTGCTCCTTCTGTATGTTTTTTTAAATTATAATATTTATTCAATATACTTACAAATCAAAGAATTATAAAAGAGTAAAACTAAAACTAATAATATAAAATTAAAACTAAACCTACCTATAAAAATAAAATCCTGTTATAAGAAAAAAACGCCGTCCAGCAGGTATGTTATTTTTCAGTAATTTCTTAAGACGAGACGTTTAACAATTGTCTTTTAAATGAAGTTGGTACCCAAAACGTGGAAGAATTTAGTGACGAATATTTTTTAAGTCAATGTGGCAATCTTTGGGAGACATAGGCTTGTTCATCAGTGGACGTCTTTCGGCTGACATGATGATGATGACGAAACTTACGAAAATCGTCCTTTACCGATCGTGTGTATAACATTTATAAGGTCGTCTGTCCATATTGTGGGTGGACGCGTTCACCTAGCCGTGGTCTCCACTCGAGCACTTTTTGACCCCATCGACCATCTGCTCTGCGTCACAGATCTGCGTGAAATGTGGCCTGCCCATTGCCACTTCAGCTTGCTGCTGTTATTATCACATTTTAGAAAACCCGATTCTTCTCCAGCAATTTATACAAATCTATACCTATTCAGAGATAAGTAACTTTGCTTTCTACTGTACGTGAGTTTCATAAAGCTGCTTTTATGGTTGTTTTTAAAGCATTTACGATACCTAAGTATTCCGTTTTTGTTCACACATTCGAACTAAGAGGCTTAAGTTTCTTCAAATTCATAAGCATTGCCAAACCGAAGCCAAGTCCATGAAACAAATAAATAAAATAAGCTCTTTTCAAAAGTTATCGCCTTGAAATAAATACCCTGGAACATCTTACACGATGGCCGTTGGGGTGGGAAGGTTCTCGAGTGGCGGCCACGTGCCGGAAGGCACAGCATGGGTAGGCCCCCCACAAGGTGGACTGATGACCTGGTGAAGGTCGCAGGTGTCCGCTGGATGCGGGTGGCACATAACCGGTCATTGTGGCAATCTTTGGGGGAGACCTATGTTCAGCAGTGGACGTCTTTCGGTTGATGATGATCTTACACAAATCGATGTAGTCTCACATCAGTTGACTAAGATAGGCTGATTGTGAAATTTAAAATTTTAAATATTATCGTATAATGTAATCGTACTAGTCAGGCAGTGGAAAGGGGGTTCTGCCTTTTCTCCGAACTTTTTTTGCCCGAATTTCATTTGCCAACCAACATTTCGCCGATGGTTCACTTTGGCAACCAACTATTAGCAAATTTTTGTATGACAACGTTTCATTTGGCAGAATTATTATAAAACGGATTATTGTGATGACACAATGCTTTTAGTATACTCATCATTTGTCAAATCTTTCACTAGGCCGAATAACGTTTCGTCATCCTTTTCGTACCTATATGTGGAAACTTTTTAGCATAACCGTGTTTCTGAGCTTGCAAAAAACATTTCACAGAGTCCAGTTAGGTACGACGACGAGCGAAGCGAGGAGGAGTGTTAGGTGAAACTGTGACCTTACAGCGCGCGAGCCGAGCGAGCGAAGCGAGCGTGCCGCGGCAGCGGCCGGCGAAGCGCCAGAACCGACTGTTTTGTTATTAATGTTATTATTTAACTAAACTTATACCAACTAAACCATAAACCACATGAAAATATGTATTAGAAAAAGTTCCAATTAAAAACCAAGCCCAAAGATTGAATTGCCAACCATTTAGTTGGGAAATGAAACGATTTCATAAAATTCAATTGGAACATGATCATTCGGCGAAATGACTTTATGCGAAAAATTGGTTGCAAACAATTTTCGGAGATGATTTAGAGAACCAGTGGAAAGCTATTTAGTTTGACTAAGTATGTAATGATAATTGATTATAATACTTCCAGAGCGCGTGGTCAAATTGCCAATCCTGTATCATAATTTTCTCTCTGTCACTCTCTCTTATTAGTGCGGCAAAGAAAAGCCTTTCGTTCACGATTGGGCATTAATAGTGATTTTCATCTTAGTTTCGTACTCGTTGTTAAAACACACACAAACATACAATTAACATAAAAAAACTCGTAAGCAAACTTGGCCTTTTTTCACATCAACAAATATTGCGCAACAAATAAAGCTGGGAAAATTATTGTTTGTTTGTGCTTTGTTGAGGATTTAGAAACCACAATATTTAAATGTAGGTGTTGCGCCACGCTATTCACAAAATACATTATTGTTGTTACAGTTTTTCTAATAATATTTAAATATAATATTAAATTACTAGCAAAATTTTTTATTTACATTCTACGTTTTGCGATAACTGAACACTAATATAGGTAATTTGCGATTACTGTTTAGCGAAGACAACGGTGGTATATCTTAGATTATTTATTGCTCCTTCTGTATGTTTTTTTAAATTATAATATTTATTCAATATACTTACAAATCAAAGAATTATAAAAGAGTAAAACTAAAACTAATAATATAAAATTAAAACTAAACCTACCTATAAAAATAAAATCCTGTTATAAGAAAAAAACGCCGTCCAGCAGGTATGTTATTTTTCAGTAATTTCTTAAGACGAGACGTTTAACAATTGTCTTTTAAATGAAGTTGGTACCCAAAACGTGGAAGAATTTAGTGACGAATATTTTTTAAGTCAATGTGGCAATCTTTGGGAGACATAGGCTTGTTCATCAGTGGACGTCTTTCGGCTGACATGATGATGATGACGAAACTTACGAAAATCGTCCTTTACCGATCGTGTGTATAACATTACTACTTAAACGTAACGTAACTTTTTTGTAATATATATATTCATTTTCAAAACTACAATCTATTTATGTATATAGATTAAATCTAACTAATCTACTTAACCTAACCTATACCTATCTAAGATTGGCCCTTGTGGCATTGTACCGAGGATGCTGGCGGCATTTCCTCGCTGTATCGCAATACTGATGTGTTGTGCAAGGAAATCGCCAGCTCTTCGGTCTTTAGACCGAATAGACTTGAATTTAAATATTAGACGTCATATAGGTACCAAAGAAAAAATACCGAAGTTTACCAACGTTGGATTTGAACTCACGTCCTCAGCTTTCGCGACTGATGCCTAAACCACTCGGCTACTCCAGCGACTAGACCGGTGAATTTCTCGGATATAATTTATGCAACCTGTTATAGGCACTGGTCTCACCGCGAGCTACTAAACTATGAACTACGGCCTATATACACGAACAAAAGTTCGGGAATAATAGCCCATAAGTATATAAGTATCTTTTGTTCGTGCTTATAGTCAAATAGTTTATAGCTTAGTAGCTCGCGGTGAGACCAGGGTGCTTAGATAAGTAGCCAATCGCTAACGCTTAATGGTCAATCGTAAACGAAAGGCAGCTAACTGTCTTTGTCGCACTAATATAAAAGAGTGACAGAGAGGGAAAACTACGATACACTACAAAGCGTTAGCCATGGGCAACTTGGCTAAGCATCCAGAAGGCTAGGGCTTTTGACCTAAGGGGCAAACAATACGTGCTAGCCGCCTCCTATCCGAATCCCTTTCGGTATTCTGGTATAGTGAGAGAGATATGGTGCTGCCATCTACACATTGTTGTAAAACAACTCAAATTGTTTCATAAATATTTTATGAGCGATTTCTCAAGCCTCCGCCTCTTTTGTCAGCCTCCGTAGCCTAGTTGGTAGTAACCCAGCCTACGAAGCTGGAGGTTCCAGATTCGAATCCCGGCGAGGGCATTATTTGTGTATTTATTGATCACAAATATTTGTTCCCTGGTCATGGCTGTCTATGTATTTGAGTATCTATATGTATCTATCTATTATATATATCGTCGCTTGGTACCCACATCACAAGCCTTAATTGAGCTTACCGTGGGACTAGGTCGATTTGTGTAAGATGTCCCAAGATATTTATTTATTTATTTATTTGAATTGTCACACAAAATATGTAGACATTTAAATTGTCAGTATTCAACATGATATATTACAGAATTCATCACAATTATTAATGTGCTCATAATATATAATCGTATCAAGCCACCTAAGTGAAAAAAGCTCATTCATTCCATCAGTATTAATATGATATATCTTTACATTCCTTTTCAATATAAAGTTGCTTCATTACTTTATTAAAATAATATTACTCGTACTATAATAATTTCATTCTTTGGTTGAGTTCGCACATATTATTTGGTCGTTTACCTAAGTTTATTACTACAGGTATCTTTACTTCTTCTTTTGTGAATTCAATTTATTTTTGACCTAAAATAATATTACTCGTAAACACACAGCGCATATAGTCCGGTACCTTCCTTTCATGTCCTGTTCTCTCGGGACACCCGGTACTTTGTACTGTTTTTGTAGTTTGTATTGTATTTAAAGTTTGTAGACGGGTCATTATTTGCACGTTTCAACCGCCTCATTTTCGTCACATTTTCTAAGAGTTGGCTGCAGACATTGCGGTAAATTTCGGTTATTTAGTAGATGTCCCGAATATTTACAAGATAACCAGACACGAAGTTAAAACAATCAGCCGTTATCGCGAAAAGTGTGACCACGAACATTACTCTGAGCTCGGAGCAAACGCCCAAATAATGACCCAGACCTCCTATTTAAAACCTAGCTTAAGAAACTGTATGAATGATTAAATAAATCTTGAAACTGATTAATATTTTCTCACTTAACCACAATTTTAGCCCACTTACTTAGAATTAAGTATTTAATAAAAAAACCTTTAAAAAATAAACTTTTGTATTAGTTTTATAATTATTACAATTTTTTCGATGAGTGATCAAAAATACGCACCTGCATTTTTTTTTAAATTAAATATGACTTTCTTTTTCTACGGCCAAAGGTTGTTGAAAAGAGTACACACTACAATAAAATTAATATGAATAACTTACGTAACATAATTGACACGATCGTGATTTTTGTTTTGATTATAGCCTTAACTATATATATTTTTTTGCAATCGATCCTATAAAATTATAATTATTATAAATGTCAATAGTGACATAATGAGATTAAAAATAAGATCCATACGAAAACTTGTGCAGGTAATATATTCCACTTTTATCTTCTACTTGAAGCATACCTAAACTAAAAATGTTCCAAACTAATGCAAATATATAAGATTCGAGAAAATATATTCAAGGGGCTTCGTAATCGAGGCATTATACCCGTGGTTTAATTCCCCCATTATGACAGAGTAGATTTACAGCTTCAAAAGCTGACCATTTGCTTTCAAGGGAATATATTCGTTAGTTCTCTACAAATAAGGCCTTTTTTTCTATAAAATTTACGATCCGAAATGCTGAGATACGGAATTTTCGGATTTATTACATCAAAGCGATGGATATTCAGTCAAGGGATATTGACGCGTTATTGCTTTACGTTGTACGAAGCTTGTGAATGATATTGGATTGTGATACAATTATTTTAATTAAGTACAGCGTGTATTTCATACGGGCGTATAATTTATCCAGTTACAGTATTTGATCATAGGAATCGAATGAAATACTTTGTTTTCGTAAATAGCGTTATGAATTCGGTGTAGTGATTTTTTTAAATATAATGTATCGAAAAAATCTTCTTATAAACCTACTCAAATATGAAAAAATTAAACCTCCTGTTTTTATGCTGCCAATCGATACCATGCACCTAAATAAATAATTCTTCTAAAGTTACATAAGGTCAATGCGGGTAATACCGTCTATCGGAAAAGTCCGTCTACCAACTATTTTTCACCCCTAACTCAACAATATAAGACGCATATGACTGACTTTCCCTACAAATCAAATTGGCCGGAATTACCCACACTGACCTACTATCTCAGAACTGAAGAAAGGAATAGGGTAAAATTATCAAAATTAATGATTACATTTGCAAGAAAATTATGTTCAATACCTCCTAAAATAACACCTATGACAAGTAGGTAGGAAGCTATTATTTTAAGAGGTATGAACATCGATGAATGTAGTATTTCTATCTATTCTGTCACTAAGTAAGATCATTTTATTAATCGCATTGGTATAGCATTGTACCGAGGAGAAGTTTCATAACTTGCGAAACTTACATAGAGAATGTTCGCGGGAATCTAAATTTAACAAATAATCGAATAAAGCCAAGACCGTACTAGATACACATGCCCTATGAGTTATTTACTGCCTTGTTTACTTATTTACATAACACATACATTTAAAATAACACAATGAGAACTTACTCTTAAATTCTCATGGAAATTTTTAGAAATTTCCAAGTATATTCCCGCAATTTTGAGAATGTTCTGAAACTTGTACATTGCTACATTGGTAACTGTAGTGGCTAAGACCTCGAATATCGCAAAATCATCTATCTATGTCTAATATTGTAACATTACACAAATTATTAATGCGTACTAGCTAAACTCGATGTGAAGTTTGTTTCTGCTTGATGCCCGTATTAACATTCTAAATTGAAGGTTAATTTGTGTTAATATTCAGTACCCAATTATCATGTTAATTTATCAGAAATACTGGGTGTGTTTGCAATAGGGGACTAAAATGAAAGGATTGGTTTCATCTGTAGAGCTGGATTCTTTTAGTCGAACAAAACAGAACCATAGTCATAGTCATAGTCATAGTCATAGTATTTATTCAGAAACAATACAGGTATTGTGTTTGAAATACAATATTAAAACTAACATTAAAATACAAAGAAATAAAATATAAAAATAAAGCCTTAACATTAAACACACACTTATGAGCAATATACCAATAAAAAAAGAAACAGAAAAGACGAAAACTTGTAAAAATAAGTGCCTATACAAATTCAAAAATCTCATCCACGGTGTAGAAACATCCTCTCAATAAAAAGTTCTTCAACTGTCTATGAAACAACAAGTTATCCGTAATGATTTTCAATTCTGTTGGCAACCGATTGTATAGCTGTATGGCTTGATGACCAGCGGAATGCGCTATGACTTTGAGTCTGGGACATATCTTGATTTTAATGTTTTTGGTGCGCGTGAGTAGACGAACGCATCGATCTTCATGAGACTCATTCTTTACTAACTTTGTCAGCAGCACCAAGACATACAAGCTGGGCACTGTAAGAATACCTAGTTCTTTAAAATAGTGTCTACACGACTCCCATGGAGGTATACGGAATATAGTACGCACAGCTCTCTTTTGTATAACAAGAGCTCTGTTGATGTTATATTGGTAACTGTTACCCCAAAGTTTAACGCTATATCTTAGCTTAGATTCTATCAGAGCGTAATATACTGTTCTAAGCTGATCGATCCCCATGACCTCCCTAAGACACCGTAAGGCATAGCACGCTGATGCAACAGAGCTTTCGACAACCTCCAGCTCATGTTTCCAATTTAAGTAGGAATCAATATGTACGCCAAGACATTTTACATGGTCTGCTACATCTATGACAGTTCCATTTATAACGACTTCAAGTTTATCTGTCTTCTTAGTGTTATATTTAAACAACAATAATTTTGTTTTAAGAGTATTGATACGCAAATTATTTTTAGAGAACCAGTCACTGAAGGCAAGAACTGCTTTGCAAGTAATCTTATTTAACTCGTCAATACTGTCAGCACAAACAGTCGCATTGGTATCATCTGCATATACAGTTAATTTGCAATTTTTTATTATATTATGAATGAAGAGTATGAGGTCGTTTGTAAATACAAGAAACAGTAAAGGGCCCAGAATTGACCCCTGAGGAACACCTCGTTTAACTGGAACTAATGCGGAATTTACAGTATTTTCGTAATTATTTTTTACATCAGGTATTTCAATAAATTGTTTTCTATTTCGAAGATAACTTAAAAGTAGCCCTTTGGCGTTGCCCCTTATCCCATAAAAATCGAGTTTTTCAATAAGAATTGTATGGTCGACTAGATCAAAAGCGGAGCTTAGGTCAATAAAAAGACTCGCTACCCTTTTCCCTTTATTAAGCTCCGTCACAATATCATTTACAAGGCAGTCTATAGCATCCGTGGTACCTAGGTTTTTCTGGAATCCAAATTGCCGGGGGCTGATTATGTCATGCAGTATAAAATGATTTAAGAGCCGTGATTTTATTAGTTTTTCAAAAATTTTTGATATAACAGGTAATAGTGATATCGGTCGGTAATTTTTAAGTTCAGATTTTGATCCTTTTTTATGAATAGGTAGAATTCTAGCGATTTTCAGTTATTCAGGAAAAATTGCCATTTCGAAACATTTATTGAAGAAAGAAGCTAATTGCCCCGCCAGCAGGTCTATACAATCTTTTACAATAGAGATCGGTATTTCGTCAAAACCACAAGACTTTTTGTTCTGCAACCTAATGAACTAATATGAAAGAAATGTGTACACTGAACGTATTGTGAAAACACAAATTAAATTATTTATTAACTAAATATTTTGATTTCTGCTTTTATTTTTTCCTCAGTAGTCACAATACTTAATACTATATCAATTATAAAACTTGAATGCCATATACGAAAGAAAAAAACGACCAAATCACCAACGTCCGAGGTGGGAACACGACACATGACGTCCCCACCTCGGACGTTGGTGATCTTGGTCGATTTTTCTTTGGTATATGACATCCAATATTTATAATTTAAATATGTACACATTCCAATTCCATTAGAGTTATGTACAACCAACATAAACATTATTTCAAATAGACAATTTTTTGCGAACTTAACATGGTTGAATGGGCGAACGTGTTAGCTTAGTATCTGCTAACAAAAATTTGTCGGAAATACAAACATTTCTAAAAAGCGGTTAAGGATTTCCATTTGTGTTATATGTAACTTATAATCAAGCTTAATAAGATATTGATAAGGATTCCTATTTGTGTTACAAGTTACATGTAACACAAATGGAAATGGTGTTGAAAAGAGACTTCCACGCGTATTACAAGTTACAAGCTTTGGAGAAACGGACCTATAGGTCTTCTAGGTAGGTAGAACAATTAGTCGACAAATTTTAACCTCCTTCTTCATAAACGTCTCCTAACTTACCTACCGATAAGTACTGTTAGACCATAGCTAAGCAGAAGACGACCAACTAATATTTTTTGTCAATTTGGCTTAAGTTTTAACACAAGGAGTTTGGTTGCTTTCTGCATTGTAAAAAAATTAAGGTCAGTGCGGGTAAGTCCGGCATTTTATTTTGAAGGGAAGTCCGTCATATGCGTGTTATTCTGTTCAATTAGGGTTGGAAATCAGTTGGTAGACGGACTTTCCTGATAGACGGTCTTACCCGCATTGAACTTAACTTGATCGCTTTCTGAATATCTGTGGTCGACTTTGTCCCTTTCAGCCTTATAGCCTTGAATAAGTATTCAAAACTAAAGTTTTGACTGTGACGAATTTAATACCAGTAAAATTAGTTTCTACTAGTAAGGCATCATTATCATCGCAGTCCATTACTGGATATTATGCCTCCCGAATTTCAACCGTTTTCGATCTTCGGATGCTCGTATCCTTAATTTAACAGTAGGTTGGTGATGTGCTGATAGTCAACACGCTGCTGGCTACCACAAGCATGTTGACCTTAGTCGCCTCTTACGACACCCACGGAAAGAAATGGAGTGAACCGATTCTATGCCGCGCCCACACAGCACTAGTAAGACACTTGACAATAAAGTATTACCTTGCAGAAAGTTGACAGTCTTGCACATGACCTCCCCGAAATACCACAGCAGGGTGACGGACTTGGCGATCTGGACTGGCATGCAGAACAGCGTCACCAGGAGATCAGCCACCGATAGGTTCACCAGGAAGATGTTCGTGACGCTGTGGACAAATACCTTTGTTTAATATCAGGCCCCTATTCCATCACGGTGACAGGTACCACAATAAAATTGTTGAAAATACTGTTTTTCCTTTTTGCCAGCGTTCATAGGCTACGGTTACCGTTTGCGACGGAAGGGGCCGTGTTTGTTTGCCACCAATATACAGTGTGTTACCATGACCCGAGCTTTTACGAAAATGGATAATAATACGCATTACTAGCAATCAAATATTAACCTTTGACAATAGTTATTTGACAAGGGTGCAAAGTTGTATTTTACCCGCGAGTATGAAATTGAAACACGAGCAAGCGAAAGGATTCTATAGTTGAACCACGAGCGAAGCGAGTGGTTTTAAAATAGAATCCTGAGCGCAGCGAGTATTTTAACATACGAGAAATAAAATACATTTGCACCC
Organism: Thaumatotibia leucotreta; assembly: GCA_025490895.1. Taxonomy (NCBI): domain Eukaryota; kingdom Metazoa; phylum Arthropoda; class Insecta; order Lepidoptera; family Tortricidae; genus Thaumatotibia; species Thaumatotibia leucotreta. The sequence goes on along the minus strand of JALPQI010005756.1, from coordinate 39,445 downwards.
GTGTGTAACACAAAACTTTTCCCCTCACTAAAGCGAGGAAACTCAAAAAGGTAATTATATAATGCAAGATTTTGTCGCAGTAAACTTAGCACGAAAAAGTAAACGCAGCACGATTTTAACACATTCCTGTAGTTGCACACCAACGCCAATGCATTATTAAATCATTCTCATTCATTATTTTTACAAAATTATAACAGAACACTCTGAAAGTTGTTTAGTTTACAATTTTTATGCGTATTCGAGTCGGTAAATAAAGATTATAACCTATAATATTCATTGACAATGTTGACGTTGACATTTTCTGCGTTTTGTGATTGCATCTAGTCATCTTATCATCATTCACTAAAACAATTGTTACTTATGGAATTTTAGGATTTATGTGTTAAAATCATCATATTATATAAAGGTTTGTATTTTACACTAAATTCTCAAACAAATTATTTAATTATCATTAATATGGAACGATTTCCATGAGCATTTTACGTTTTGTTTTCTGTTCTTTTCGCGCTACGCTCCAAGGTCATTACTTTGCCACACAAGTGAATAATAAGCGTTTTTACACGTTCGTATTAAAGGATAAACGAGCACTTTACGAGCTAGTGAGGGGAAAATAATTAAATTGACCGTACAATTAATTTTATTTCCTCCAAACGACCAATGTAACGCGTGTACAGCTTAATTGTCAAACGTTGTGAGTGGCTGCGATCTGTCATTGTCAAGTGCAAATTAACGATAAATTTTGAATTAGGTACATTGCTTCTCAATTAACTTTTCTCAGAAAGTTAATTACTTTTAAAATTAACATTTTGAATCGAATAATGTGCATCGAATTCCTCGGTTTCAATGAAAGCCAGCATATTTTAGCACACTGTATAATATGTCGGAAGAACTTAAATAAATTAGTAGTTAATAGCTACTTTTTTGCGGAATAATTTGCATTTTTTTAATGGATCTTTTTTCACATTTTCTTCTATGTTATTTTCAATTGAAAACATTATCTTTAAAATTAAGTTGCATTATTTTTTAAGGTTGGGAAGAGTAAAACAATTTTATGATCAACAATGATCTAATTCCGCTATTTCATAATCGCAGGCACAAAATATTCTGAAGTGTATTGTGTTTTTCATTCTTGCTTAGTAAAACCAGACACCAACTTGCTCACTTCTGAGCTAATAATTTTATTTATACTAGCTGAGCGAGGATAATCGCCGTGTCTCTTTTCTTTACACGAGAGCGATTATCTTATGTTCGTTTTTATTTCCGAGCTATCAATCTCGAACACGCTTTTGCTGAGACTAGTACCTTAGGCACTGGTCTCACCGCGAGCAACTAAGCTATGAACTATCGACTATAAACACGAACAAAAGATACGCAATCCCGTGTAAATAAAAGAGACACGGCGATACTCGCCCAGCCATCAGCTATCACCGTCGGGTGAGTATCGCCGTGTCTCTTTTTTGTGTCCAAAAATTGTTGTTGTTTATAGTCCATAGTTAAGGACATGAGATGAGTATAAGCCATCCGATTAGCATCACTAGGCTAAGACAATGCGCTCAGAAAAAAAAAACTGAAGTACTCTAAGTAACTCCTCTAAGTGACTTCTGATGTCGTGTACAAAGTTAAGATGTTTGTCACCAAAAACTCGCCCTTTCTCTCAACGTGGGTGAAACTCGATAGAAACTTAGAAGCTCTCGCAATTATGACAAAATTAGGTTGTTCAACTTAGCAAATTATTTTCAACGAAACGTTGTAAATAAATTCTAACTTTACCAAGACTTCTCAAGTCTAAAAATATGCTTTTTGTGAGCAGGTGGAAAAATATACACAATTTGTTTTGTAACAGATATTTTAAGAAAGTTAGTGAAACATACATTTCTTACCAAGATTAAACAAAATGGATGTTTTATTAACTAACTATTGTCATGAGTAAGGTGTATAGGTATTTACTAAGTGTTCTTTAAAGGCATTTTTGCTTTTAGGAACACCCAATTATTCTGAGATATTAACCTTAACTGCACAGTAGTTAAGTTTGCAACGAGAGTAAAATTAAGTACAAAATATTCATGCATTTAAACTTGATTGGTGTTTTTATTCTTATATCGTTTAAAATTAAATTGAATGCGTAATTGTCGATACAAACCGGACTACAGTTAAGTTTTTTTAAACTCATTCTACTTAGGCGACCCTAAAACTAAAAATGCCTTTAAGTAAAAAGGAATTATTTCAACAACGTCCTACACCATTTCGTTTACTTCAAAGTATCTCCCAAAAAATAACTACAAATACAAATTTTGTCTCAGAAAGAAGAAAATACAATAAACTCATAAACATGTATACAATTTTTCACCTTATGCCGTTGATATTAGGTGAAAAAGTGTGCACTTATTTTGATCCCTGATTGAGTCTAATGATGTGAAGGAATCAAAATTTATGTAAGTACAGGATTATGTTTGGCGAAGAGGGTATTAGAATTTAAAGCCTTAATAAAGGTTGTCGTACAGTCGCCATCAGATATCGTAGCGTCTAGAGCGCTCAAAAATATCTGAACACGCTTCTATCGTAAAACGTAATGGCAATAAAGGCGTGTTCAGGTGGCTTACCATAGTCACGCATTTACCTTTTTTTTTACATGGGTTTAGACTAGCCAAGGGCAGAGACGCGGCCTACGATGGAGTGAGTTTGCTAAGAAGGTGCCTATTCACCCTTGACTTGAAGGTTGACGGATTAATATGCCTTATCATGCTACTCATTTTCAAATTCAAATTCAAATAATTTATTTCAGAACTTTTGATTCCATATAAGTGTTAGAAACATAGGTAGAAGTTAATCACTTATCGCTATGATTAGTAGATGGTAAATTAAAACTAAGTTACCTAAAGGCGCCTGGGTACCGGCACTACAGGCGCGTGGAGTTGTACGTAGCGTTACTTTCGTACTTGCATACTTGTTACAAATTACATTTACATGACATACGGTACTGAAACGTGGTCGCTTACAATGAGCCTCATAAAAAGGTTCAAAGTCACCCAAAGGGCAATGGAGAGGACTATGCTAGGAGTCTCTTTGCGAGATCGTATTAGATATGATACCATCTGCAGCAGAACCAAACTAACCGATATAGCTCTCCAAATCGCTAAGCTGAAGTGGCAGTGGGCGGGGCGCGTAGAACCGATGGCCGTTGGACCGGAAAGGTTCTCTAGTGGCAGCCACGTACTGGATAGTGCAGCGTGGGTAGGTCTCCCACAAGGTGGACTGATGATCTGGTGAAGGTCGCAGAAGTCCGCTGGATGCGGGTGGCGCAGGACCGATCATTGTGGCAAACTTTATGTTCAGCAATGGACGTCTTTCGGCTGATATTACGCTGATGATGATGATACTTATTAGAACTATATCGCAACAACAACAAACGGTTAAACACTAAAACTTGTCTAAACTGGGTTGCAGAATAGTACATTACGACAGTGCGAAAAACATGAAATTCGACACAAGTTACGATTTTCGTATTCACACGTGTATCGTACGACGTTTTTAAGTACATATGGCCCTCCGAAGATTTCGACCTGACGTAACATGAACCACTTTACGCACACGTGCGTATAAAAGCGCCATTCTGTATTAAAAATAGTACATTCCGAAACAAGTGCAAAAAAAACGAGAGTGAAAGTTTGATCCCGAGTGAAACGAGGGCGACAATCATCCGATTTAAAAAGAAGTTTTTACACGTGTATCGAACGAGTTCTAAATGGATTTAGACTGTTTTAAATAATAATAAAAATAAAGCAATATTCTACAGGTAACTATAATTTAAAACAGATATTTTTATATTTCAATGTATTTGCTTATTCTATAAAAAGGGATAGTGGGAGAAAAAAATATTATTAATGAACTCTCTTGATTTACTAAGAAATGTCACTTTATTCGCGCAAGTACGGTCAAGGTCAAAAAGATATATTCACTTCTTTACTTATGTCGATAGCATAAGGTCTAAAATTGTATACATATTTATGACCCTGGCTGTACCATTGCGTGTAACTAATTGGATCCCCTGAGGCGATCGGTAATTGGGGACTATACACTTCGAGACCACAAACGATAATGTTTGAGATATTGATGTTCAAACAATTGTTTTGGTTATTTAACTATGAAACGAATATATATTGTAATTAAAAATAAGATTTCGGCAATTAATTTGTGTGTAACTTAATCATGGTTGTTTTCGATGTATTTAAGTATTTGATGTTTCTTTGTATGTATATGTTTATTTGTATTTGTCAGACTCCGTAGCATAGTTCGTAGTAACCCTGCATAAAAAGCTGGAGGTTCCGGGTTCGAATCCCGGCGAGGGCATTATTTGTGTATTTATTTGTCACAAATATTTGTTCCTTGGTCATGGCTGTCTACGTATTTACGAGTATATGTCTATAATGTATCTATCTATTATATATATCGTCGCCTGGTACCCACATCACAAGCCTTAATTGAGCTTACCGTGGGACTAGGTCGAATTGTGTGAGATGTCCCAAGATATTTATTTTATTTATTATTTATTCATTTATATCACCGACAAGTATTCCAATTTCGTAATCCTCATTCTTTTCCTTATAATATTTAGATACTTGAAGTTTGACGTTTTTACCAAAATAAATAACTTTAGAATATAAACTTATGACAACGAATAGTATAATTATTATCTGAAAAAGTATAATCCCTCTAGTAATAGTGTAAATTGCGAATAATAGTACTATTATTGGTGGCAAGCAAAAGCTTCCTTGTAAATTTTTTCCCTGAAAATATCATCCTATTGACAATTACCTACTCAATTGAATATCTAATTGTGAACGTACACGTGTCGGAGGCAATACAATTATTACAAACTCGAGTACATTCTGAAATATTTTGCGTACGGTTGTCAAAATTAATGATAATTTCAGCCGATTGATCAAATTCAATGCTTATTGAAAGCAATTGAGGCAAAATGGCTGAAATTAAATAGCATTTTTATATCAATGCAGCCGCGCTCCTGAAGATCCAAAGTAATGGACAAAGAGGTCTGGCTATCAAACTGAAATTTTTAAATCTAGCTATCACCAATTGCAAAAAGATTGTAAACAGTTAAGGCGTTGTTGTTATCTTATCTTATCTTATTGGTGGGGTCCTTATGGATACACTTCGACCCATTGGGATATTTTGTGTAATAGGGATGATGACTGTAGTTAAAATAAATTATTTAACATTATGCATGACATAATACACGAAGAAATTATTACTGAGATGTAGATTGCAGTAATTTTTGTACAGAACTTCTATTTAATAAATTGAAAATAACTAAAAAGAGTAGGTCATTTGGAAGTACTCAAACGTGACGTCACTTTTGAGTATTATTTTATTTCATGTAAAATTCCATAGTGGTGATCGTTTTGACAGTTCGAAAAAAGATGCTGATTTGACTTGCCAGTCATCATGCCTATTGCCCCCTGTTTCGCCTACCCCAGGGATTGTTCTATCAACTCAATGTTTAAGGATGGACCGTAGCCGTAGCGTTTTGACCTCCTTCGGTTCCAGATAGCCGGTTCCGAAGTCTTTCATCCTTTGTCTGGCATGACATTCGCACATCAAGTGTTTCATTGTCTCCTCTTCTTCGCCACGCATTCTACAGTCTATGCTGTCAGAGAGACCCATTTTGGCCAAAAGAGTTTTGACCCCAAAGTGTCCCATAAACACCCCCGTTATGAGTTTGAGTTGTCTTTTGCTATATTTCCAAAGCTTTTTGCTCCAGCCCGAGTCTACTTCGTGCATAAAAGGCCTTGTTTAAAACAAACATCACAATTGCGTCAATTGTGTTACGAAAGTTAGTGTACAAACTATATGGTATACTCTGAACAACACTTTTCGGTAGTAGAACAAGGTGGCAAATTTAAATGGTGTGAGTGCGTTTTGTGGATCACAGGAAATTTTAATTTTTTGCCCTTCTTCACTATCGAAACTTGTTACACAACATTTAACTTCGTAACACGTAAATTAAGCTTCAATTAAAGGCCTTTGACCAACTATGTACAATTTTTTTCGCAATGGACCCAACATCGGCTTCCGGCACGGAACCGCAAAAATCCGTTAAATTTTTACAATCAGGCAAAAATGCGATGATTTTTGCCGTAAATAATACTGTTCAAATTATGCTTGAGTTACTTGAGCTAGATTCCGAGATCAAAATTTTTGTATATTTTAGTCGACATCAAGTCTAATTGGTTTCATTGTTAACTTTGATAACGTTTTTCTTAGGCCCGTTTATTTATAGCTTGGGAATTTATTTTGGCCGGACAGAACGGTCAACTTCCACGGTACAGTTATGTCAAGGATCTTTTTACGTTCTTTGTCACTTGTTAAGATCTTTTACGCATGTGTTGTTATAATTTGTTTAATTTTCTGTATGACTCATTATTTTCTGTCTACTAATATATTTAAAGTGATTTAAATAATCGTGTTTTAAGTGCGTTGTGAATTATCTAAAATTGTAATATCATCCAATGTTTGAAAAGATACAACTCGCTGAGTTTCTTGTTGGTTCTTCTCATGCAGTGGTTTGTCCTTTGCGAACCAGTAGGCCTATGATGGTACCGTGTTTTATCGTTTATCTTCGTTGCTGTCAGATTCAAAAGATGGATTTAGACCAAACGAGCGAATGCTCATTCTATCCCCCACTCGACTGAATTAGTTCGTTACACAAAACGTGATTCGTCGAAATTCGTTGATCCCATAGAGTGGGGGACAGAATGACCATTCGCTCGCTTGGTCTAAATGAATTTGGACCAAGCGAGCGAATGCTTAACAAGTATTCAATTGCAAAAATGAGATGTAGCACGATATATAATGGATAAAATGGGACCATCATAAGCCAGCAGCGTAGTTTGACGCTTCCCCTTTCGATCAATAATAAAAAGATTGTAATTCATCTTGTGTTTGAATGACGAGTCCATGCGTTGCGTAAAAACTTAGATACAGTATTCTGCGTTCAATTAGTAATAAAACCCTGCAGATTTTTTGTATGAGGTTACAAATCTTTCCTCCTGTGGACATATGAAAGTTATAAGGGCTCTAAAACACTCTAATGCTCTTGCTTGACGAATGCAACCCGATAGGCGGCTTCTGGTTCTTAAGTTGTGGTAAAAAACCTAATTTGTAGGTATGTCCCAGAATCATTAACTTTCGCAATGTCCACAGGAAAGACGCCCGTTTTCGTGAACACTATATGACCCGATGAGTAGCTAGGAATGAAATACAAACCATTAGATTCTGGTGATTAAAATAGCGTGGTTTCACCATACTGTATCATCAGTTCAGAAAATTTCTGGATTAAATCCCGTTTCTTTCCAAAAAGATCGTTTATTTTTTCGAAAATATCAATAAAATTTTTCGCTTTAATTGTCAACTCTAAACCAATGTGAATTAGGTCTAATTGTCACTCATACCAGGAGAACGTGATTCCGCCGAGAAAAAGTCAATTGAAAAAGATGGAAATGAGTGACAGTGATAGTGACATTGATTATTTCTGTAAAAACCCGAAAAAAAAAAACAAAATTTTGATACATTCACGAAAAAAACATGATTTTTCCGACATTGTCGTAGCGTTGAAACACTGGGACAAAAATGTAGGAATCAAATGAATTAGTGTAACTTAGAATGACTAAATTCGCGATAGATTATAATGAGAGTAAGCACAAAGTTTTTGATGTGTTTGTATTAACTCAAATCTCTTAACATGACAACTTGCAAAAGTCATGAAACTTTTAATAAGCGAGTGAAAGCTTTAAACAACTTGTCACAAGCAATGCAATCCGTGAGCTCTATGAATAACTTTCGGATGATATTTGATATACTTGTGAGCGCAATAATGAACACCGTTATCGGCAACACCGTACTGCAACAAGTCTAGTGCCAAAACCAATTCGTATCATGCGTGTTCATCAATTCGCGGCCTTTTCAAAGCTACTCACTTTTTAATCAATTTAATCATCTTAGACGTCTTATATGTATCTAATAAACAACTTTCTAATCTAAAAGTGCACATTTCCTGTCGTCAACTGCTATTTTCAACACGATTTTATTATTATTAGCTACACTTGTAACTATGTAAATAAGAAAATATTTGAATTTTAATTTGACCCATTTACCGGTCTTCGCTTAGGATGAAATCTTGCACACGCTCTTAGTTCTGATGACAATACGTAACTAGCTAAGAAACGTCATAACATATCCAATATGGTGGCCTCCCCAAGATAGCAGACTGGCTCTGACTGAAATCCACCCCATCATCTACCCCCATGGGTCTCAAATGATTAGGTTTGCTGTCAGAAATACGACAAATGCATGTTTTTTAATTATTTTTTACGTATTATTGTTATTGGTTAAAAATATTAATTGGTGAATACTCAAACCAATAAAAAAAACCAGGTTTAGACCAAAAAAGTGTCTATGCAGGTTAGGAAGTTGTTTTAAACGAGATAAGGATGAAGAGACTGGAGGATAACATCCGAATGTTATTCTAAAAGACTATTGCTTTTACTTTCTAATATTGAAGTACTTTATTACTGTTGGAGTACCTACTCTAAACTTTTATGTTAAGAGTCACTTATTGTTGTGACAATTGTTACATTTTGCATTATTTGTAATTTGTCACTAGACCTTAAGTACGAGTAGTTACAACAAATTTGGATAATAAGGCTCCTTAAAATCCAAAACTCCAAATGGTCTTAGCTGTGCTAACTCTCATTAAAGTTTCTATGCTAATTCTTAAGGTTAAGCTACCGACCAAACCAAGGTTCGCTGATGAACCTAAGTTCATCAGCGAACCTTCAACCAGGCCGCTATACCACAAAACTTTACGAGCGTACAATTCTACAAAATTGACAACTTTTTGTATGGAAATTTATAAAATCTTATAGAATTGTACGCTTTGTAAAGTTTTGTGGTATAGGCCACAGAACCAAAACCAGATGACAAATTCCTACTGCCGTCAGCACGCCGCTCACCGTCCTTTCGTTTATCCTGGCTTTCTATTATCGTTTTTGACCTTAGCTTAAAAATGTATTCAGAATTAATATATCTACCGGTTTAGTAACATTCTTAAAATAGGTACCTAAGTAAATTTCGAGCCGAAATACTCATATGTACGCGGCACAATAACATAAAAATGTGTTTAGGCTACCTCTTCAATCGGGACATCCCTTCCAAAGTGTTCCCAAGGGAAAAACATGGACTTCATGAAAAAGGGTGAACGGCCGTTTAAGATTCCGATATACTTTTTTCACGAATTTTCTCATCTTTGTGATACTATATTGGATACTAAAAGGAAAGATGCTTTCAATTCTAACTGAATATAGGAAGTAGTTTTCTATTTTTGTTCTTATTTTTTTTTAATAATGTACCTCAATCTAGGAGCTGTTTTGCGATTTTTGATTGAAGAGGCAACTTTTGTTCACTGTTTTATAATAAAAACGATATTTAATTGGTACAAATTAATCTATGTCTTAAAAAAGTAGTACTCTAAGAAGTAGAACACTTTTTTTTAATTTTCATATGTTTTTTTTATAAATGTAACCTCGTAAACCCACCATAGTTACTTTTCCTATTTTTAAATTGAGCCTTATTCTATACAGTCTAAAGTTCAAATTGGATTGCAACATCTATGTACATTGTAATGTACATTCGGTCTAAGGCACTGGTCTCACGGCGAGCTACTAAGCTATGAACTACCGGCTATAAACACGAACAAAAGATACGCACTCCCGTGTACAAAAAAGTGACACGGCGATACTCGCCCAGCTGTCACCGCCGGGCGAGTATCACTGTGTCTCTTTTTTTTACACGGGAGTAACTACTTTTCTTCGTGTTTATTTATAGCCATATAGTTCATAGCTTAGTAGCTTGCGATCGTCTGCCATGGACGCTAAGGCCATGATGATGATTGAGTAGCTTGCGATGAGACCAGTGCCTTACGGGGTTAAATAGTCATTGTAGCCGCCGAAGTTGAGTCTGTTTGAACATAACTATAATAGCGTCAGGCTCCGTAACCTAGTTCGTAGTGACCCTGCCTACGAAGCAGGGAGGTTCCGGGTTCGAATCCCGGCGAGGGCATTTTTGTGTATTTATTTATCACAAATATTTGTTCCTTGGTCATGGCTGTCTATTTAAGTAAATATATATTTATACGTATATATCTCTATATATTTACATATAATCGATTGATACCCGCATCACAAGCCTTAATTGAGTTTACCGTGGGGCTAGGCCGATTTGTGTAAAATGTCCCAAGATATTTATTTATTTTTCTACTCCCGTACTTTTATTTATTATTTTACAGAGTCGTGAACACACCTTTAAGCCCCTACCTTACAGATGTCAAGATAAGTCTATATTGTCTATTCCCTATAAAGTTATAAACGCATTCGGGCAAACACGCAGTGCGTTTTTGGATTTTAAGACACCTCGTGTACATACAAGACGTAATGAAATACATGGCTGCCACCCGACCTTGATGATTAATAAAAATGTGTTTGATTAAGAATATTTCTCAAATTTACAACTTTATTTGAAAATAAGTGTGTGGTCGTAGAAAAAGTATTGTATGCAACATTGTTTAACAGAGTCAAAAAATGCTCGTGGCGTCTATACCCACGCCACTCACCTTTATTGACCTCTCTTAAACAAGGGTTGCATAAAATACTTATATAATGGCACTTCTTGATGCCAGACGTTTACCGCACTCTTGGCATAGTAATGTAATAAAAAGAAAATAGTTCTTAAATAGGTACTTCGTACAGATTCAATTCAAAATCTAGTTCAAATTAATTTTCAAGTACTTCAAAAAGCTAAAATTACAAGTAAATGTAAGTGACGTTAAAGAAGGGTGCAAATTGGTGTAATTTGCGAAATATTCCGCTAAAAGTTCTTTCATTGCTTAGAAATGTCCAATTACTTTAAATCTGTTAACGTCGCGAGAGCAATTACACGATTTTAAAATTAATTTGAAGATAACTGCTTCTTTATTTTTACTTTTAGTAAAGTCCGCAAAAATAATGATCTTGAATTTTGACGAAAATATTCTGATTGAAACTGCGTTTAGTAGCTATTTTTAGAGGTATGAACAGCAACCCAATTTTCTCACGATTCCGTTCTTCTGAGATACAATGTTAATTTAGAATAATTATTTATTTAGGTGCATGATCTTGATTGGCCGCATAAAAATAAGAGGTGTTTATGTATTCATATTTGAGTGGGTTCCATTTCCAGACTACCTGTATAGACTGGGAATCGAACCCACTCAAATATGAAAATATAAACTAAGTGTTTTTTACATAATCTGTGAATGCAGAATTATGTACTAGCTTTTAAAAATAACCTGAAGTCTTATTTCAGCAAATCGAATCCCGCCTTCGGCTTCGGTGAACTCGATATTTTTTCTTTGGTTTAAGACACTATGATAGTCCACTGCTTGACGTAGGCCTCTCCTATTAACTATGCGTATTGACGCATTAGGAGGTAAATGCCCATAATCGCCACGCTGGGCAAGCGAATTGGTGAGCACAGTAATATGTCCACTATGATGGCGCTGCTGCCCATCATCAATCTTTTATCAAATAATGGTCAGTGACACTTCAATCCCTTAGTCGACTCTTACGACACCCGTAGGAGGAGTTGGGGTAGTGATATATGTATTATTTCTGCCGTCCCCACACGGCTGATATAACATTATACTCGTAATGTTTTTATTTATAAGACAAGTGAAGGGGCCACGGAAATAACATGTCTAGTCAATTCAAATTTCAGAAGGAAAATCAACCTTACTTATAATAGATTTTGGTTCAAAATTGCCCTGACTTTAAAAAAGTGGGGCCCTTACGGATAGACTTCGAATCATTGGGACCTTTTGTGTAAAAAGGACTTTTAGACAAAAGATCCCAATGACTAGACTAAACATGTTCTTTCCGTGGACTGTTCAAGTACAATCATCATCATCATCATCAGCCAATTGACGTCCACTGCTGGACATAGGCCTCCCCCAGAGAGTTCCACAAAGATCGGTCGTGAGCTGTCCGCATCCACTGGACACCCGCAACCTTCACCAGGTCGTCGCTCCATCTTGTGGGGGACCTTCCCACGCCGCGCCGTCCAGTGCGTGGTCGCCACTCGACAACACGCCGACCCCACCGGTCATCGGTCCTCCGGGCAATATGGCCAGCCCACTGCCACTTCAACCTGGCGATTCTTCGGGCTACGTCAGTCACTTTCGTTCTTCTGCGGATCTCGTCATTCCTGATGCGATCTCGCAGAGAAACCCCGAGCATTGCCTTCTCCATCGCTCGTTGAGTGACTCTGAGCCTCGTAATGAGGTTCAAATACAATAATGTATGTCTATTATTACATTTATTACACATCACGGTAAGAGACATTCTAAACTTACATCTTCAGTCACGTTACTCACGTTACATGGACACTCGACAGAATTTACGCAAGACCCAAATTAGTATCGGGTAACTGTCCATTGGATTGTTTACTAGCCACAGGGTAAGTGCGTGGGAGTGTGGACTTAGGCCCTCCGCAAATAAGTGTCGTTGTTAATTAGGTGATGATTACGTCAACGTAGAGTAGATTCTTATTTTTAAACGTGTGTACGAGATTAAAATAGAATTGGGGTGAAGATTTAATTCCTTTCCTGAGTTGTAGTAGTCTGTATTATGTTGATTTAAGCTTACACGATAAGCCGGCACAGGACCGGCCATGAGTCTACATAATTATATTATGGCCAAAAAAATGTAAAATATTTTTTAGTACAGATGCAAGATGGTGCCTTTTTAGGCTCTAGTGCGAGAAGTGTGTCATTTTACGTCAGGTCCAAAACTTCGGAGGGCCATCTGCACTAAAAAACGTCGTACGAGACACGTGCAAAAACGAAATTCGTAACTCGTGTCGAACATCGCCACTCGTTTCGAATTTCATGTTTTTCGCACTTGTGTCGTAATGTACTATTCCAACTGTTACTTTTTTATATTCTTAAATATGCGGGTGAACACGCATGCATGTGCCAGGATTTAAACACGTTACCTCCGCCTAGGCTACGGAGGCTGACAAACCCTTTACAGGTATCCATGGGCTATGGTAACTGCTTAGCAGGCATAAACCGTTGACAACAAGGACATCAGGGAATAGTAACAAAGCCAGTTTAACGAAAAATGTTGGTATTATTGATAATCTCTGGGGAAAATCCAGGAAAGTTAATTAGTGAAATTGAGGTCACGACCAATTTCCGGTGAAGCTGACCCCAATTTTTTTCTTTAAGCCCGTATCCAATAATTAAATTTCCAGTAAAATAATAATAATATTTGATAAATAAATACACAAATAATGCCCGCACAAATTCGAACCCGGAACCTCCAGATTTGTAGGCAGTGTCACTACCAACTAGGCTACGGAGGCTGACAAACTGACTACGTACATAACCTCAAAATAAAGTTAACTTTAAAAAAGCAAGCCATCGCGCTCGCTCCAATTATTATGTAATTGCAAATGCGACCGCAATATAATGTTTTACGTATCAAGTAAAACCTAACGTAACCTTTACTTTCCAACTCTTGGTACGGCTACAGGTATTTAATTTACACACGTATATAATGTAATAATATTTTAACACTTTCGCCGCAGTTCACCCATAGTAAGGGGCGTGAGCATTGAATCTCTGGTTTCAGTGTCTTATTCGTATGTGCATAACAAGAGGGAAACATGAAACTTCTGTCTGTCTAGTAAGGATGTATTTCCAGTCTTATCCGTATTGACGTTTTCAGTCAAATATACTGGAGCAGCTGAAACTATATCTAAACATGCATTCCGGCATTTACACTTTGTTTTCGTAACATCACAATAATCACGTAATTCTCACCGTATTTTTAGGCTGAGCAGTGAGCACGCTAGGATATTTTATATTTAGCCGTGTGGTGACGGCAGTTAGAATACATTTGTCACCACCCCAAGTCCTCCTGCGCGTGTCGTAAGAGTCGACTAAGGAATTGAAAATTGATAAAAGATTGATGATGGGCAGCAGCGTCATCATTGTGGACACATAACTGCGATCGCCAATTCGCTTGCCCAGCGTGGCGATTATGGGCATTTACCTTAGTTAATAGGAGAGGCTTAAGTCCAGCATTAGACTAATGATAGTCTACAATGATAGTCTAGCCTATGAAGGCTGATGATAGTGATGAATGATGTGATGTATGACAGCAACAGTTTTATCAAATACCTATTTTTCTAAAAGCATAATTATCCGCTTATGAACGCGTTTGACCCGATATTAAATACTTATAGATAAATAACATTACGTAAAACTGTCTATCGCTTTTTCAATTTCCTAGCTATTGGTAGTGAATGTCGCAGAGACAATACGTGTCGCTAAGAGACACTGAATTGACTCTTGATCCGACTACACGGAGAGTCTCTTCAGATACTGAAGTTGAGCGGGATTCGACGCCCTTCTTCAAATAGTCAACACGTCAAAAATATATAATCAAATATTATTGATTAAGAGACCGGTACACATAAAACAGTGAAAATCGTTAAAAATGAATTAACGCATATAAATTGCAATTCTTAAGATAATATGAACTATTGGTATTACAAAAAAAATTTACAATAATATATATTAAATTTTTATTTAGTATCCAGAAACACGATTATAAAAAAACCCTGTTTTGCGAGGACGTTGCTTTATCAATACTGTATCTAGATTTTTCAATCCATTTTTTTATATAATATATTTTTCTCAAACTTGCTACGGAATGTTGATGTTACTTACTTTAAATTAAACCCGGAAATACTATGTATCCGTTGTCATGTGCTAAGATGATATGTAAAGAGATTTCATGTATCTATTTCACACCTAGCACTGCAAGCAAACTGTCTTTTATTTTCAAATGTCAAATTGTGACATTAGGTCTTGACATTCAACCACAGAAAAAAAATAACCTTAGAACTAATGTCTATACCACCAGGTAAAAGAATACCTCAAACAGATTGAAAAAAAAAGTTGGGCGCGAATTTTTTTTTTTAATGTTATACGATTATTGGTACATTCACAAATAAAATCGTTCGGTGAAATCAATCGTTTTATTTCATGGCAAGTTTGAGAAAAGCACTATACAAATCTCGGCGAGAAACAGGGTTACAGGCCGCGTATCCCTATCTGGCCTCAGTTCCTTCGACCAGATATATCTACTTGGCCTGTAACCCTTCGTTTCCCGTCCCGTATAGTAATATACTATTGATTTTGATTATTATGTATAAAGGCATTCTTAATAAACAACCCTTCATTTAAAATAATATTGCGTACACCCTATGGCACTGGTCTCACCGCGACCTACTAAGCTATGAACTATGGGCTATAAACACGAACAAAAGATACGCACTCCCGTGGTGTAAATAAACAGACACGGCGCCCAGATACAGATACTCGCCCGGCGGTTATAGCTGATAGCTGGGCGAGTATCGCCGTGTGTGTTATAGCCGACAGTTCATAGCTTAGAAGCTCGCGGTGAGACCATTGCCTATACTCCGTACACCTTCTATACATATAAATAGGTATATGTGGACAGAGTGACAGATAAGGATAACGGAATGTCAGGGGCAGTTTAAATTAATGACTCATATGACACTTTTTTTTAAACGCGTGAAAAACGTGCATTTTCAAATTGAACAGTTTGAATGACAAATGGCGTAAAATAAAATCAGGTCAAAGTCATGTATTATCAACAAAACTCATTGTTTTCACCGCGACAAACATCTGTTTTACATCAAAACAATCTGGAATTATAAATACGCAAAATTGTTTGGAAACTAAAACTTTTACTGGCATTCACGGCGACAGATGGCTTCTAAAACTTTAAAGTTTTGATATTTTACCAGAAAATAAGTAAACAAATAACCTCTGGTTTTCATTATTATATGTATAATACTTATGCAGTGTGTTAACATGATGCTGGCTTTTATTGAAATCGAGGATTGAGAATATTGAGATGCTTATTTTTAGCCAAACCGGGAGCATTATTAGGATTTCTTTTATTTTTAACGTAATTAAATTAATTTTCTAAGAAAAATTCAGTGAGAAGCAATGTACTTCAAAATTAATCATTAATTAGCGTTTGACAATGACAGTCCGCAGCCAATCGCGACGTTTGACAACTAAGCATGAATTGACACGCGTTACATTGATCGTTCGAAGGAAATAAAATTAATTGTAGAGTTAAATTAAACATTTGTCAACTATTAATAGTCGAAAACGATTGCCAGTAATGCGTAGGTATGTATATCAATTATCAGTAGAATCTATAAAAAAGTAAGCAAACCTAAAAACATGCATTATTCCATAATCACGCACTTTTAGAACACAATCGTGGTTTTATTACGATCTTAAAATCTTTAACCTTGAGTTCACGTATTGTTCGTGAAATATAAATTGGTAACTTTCTACCTACATTATAGTAGAAATAAACATTCAATTTATATTTCTCGAACTATACATTTTTAGTTACGTCATCAGCCTATCACAGTCCACTGCTGGACGTGGGCCTATCCCATTAACTATGCTTATAAGACGCATTAGGAGGTAAATGCCCATTATCGCCACGCTGGGCAAGCGGATTGGCGATCGCAGTAATGTGTCCACTATGATGACGCTGCTGCCCATCATCAATATTTTATCAAATAATGGTCAGTGACACTTCAATCCCTTAGTCGACTCTTACGACACCCGCAGGAGGAGTTGGGGTGGTGACAAATGTATTCTTACTGCCGTCACCACATGCGTAACATTTTTAGTTAATATTATTGTATACTCGTAAGTATTAACGTATAAATATATTATATGCATACGTGTGAAACACGTTTGCAAAGTCAAAGACGTGAAATGCTATGGAAAGTAGAATCCTTTATTAACTAAATACATATATGAACAAAGAAATGATTAAATCTAACTTAAAAAATAACAAATCTTAACATAAAAACAATGATAATAAAAGTATACCTACAACCTACACGTCTACCTCCAAACCTTCCCCCGATGGCAAGGTGCCCATGGCAGCATTCCCGCGCTGTATCGCAATTGTTTCGCAACAAAGGTATTTCGTTTAGGTACTTTATTAACCGACTTCAAAAAAAGGAGGAGGCTCTCAATTCGACTAATTTTTTTGTATGTTACCCGATAGGACGTATCTCCGTGAATCAATTTAAAAAATATATTTTATGATCGAACGTGTATAACCCCGAGATGGCCCGTTGGCACCAAGTTGGGGTCTGATGATGGGATCTAGGAGAAATCGAGGGATCTTTTCAAATGTTATAGGTACATGTAGCTATGGCGCTTTTGGTAATTTTCATTCATTTACAAGAGTTTGCATTCAGAAAGTAGGATTTGATGATAGGAAACCAATGACGGAAACCGCAGATGATAGGATCTTAGAGAAATCGGCTGAAGTTGGTTGTTTTCAAATAATTAATTTGGTGATTATTTCAGATTTTGCTGACGATTAGTTTAAATATTTATGCAACGAATCCTATATCAATAAGATCAATAATCATCATCAGCCTATGATAGTCCACTGCTGGACGTCGGCCTCTCCTTTTAACTATGCGTATTTGACGCATTAGGAGGTAATTGCTCATAATCGCCACACTGGGCAAGTGGATTGGCGATCGCAGTAATGTGTCCACTATGATGACGCTGCTGCCCATCACCAATCTTTTATCAAATAATGGTAAGTGACACTTCAATCCCTTAGTCGACTCTTACGACACCCGCAGGAGAAGTTGGGGTGGTGACAAATGTATTCTTACTGCCGTCACCACACGGCAAAATAATCAATCAATAAACTGACTATTTTAAGGGTAACAGGCGTTATGGCATTTCTTCTTTTAGAGACACCCAATTAGCATGACATTAAAAAATCTTAGTTGCAGTCAGATTCGTCACGACAATTATTCAATTAATATTTAGTAATGAAGCCTGGGGGGTTACCATGACGTACTAATGCGATTCAGTTTAGGTTCAGGGAAAGGGACAAAGACATACGACTCATTTAGCCTTGTCCCTTTCTCTCGACGGCGCTTTTATATTACAATACAATACAAATACTATAATATAATAAATAATAATAATAATAATAAATTAGAGACTCTCGCTAGGTGGTTGGGTCAAGGGTCAGATGCAGAAGGCGGTAATCCTGGACACGGCGCGCATAGTCCGGCGGTTCCTCTCCCTGCAGCCCTAACCACCGGCAGCTTGGGCCCGCCCCGTTGCCGGCGGCACCCTAGGTTAGGTTTTTTATAAAGTATTTATGTGTTTTGTATTGTTTTTGTATGTTGTATTATATAATATTGTTATAAAAAGCCTAACCTAAGAGATATGAGAAATAAAGTGTATAATAATAATAAATTTATTTGCGTGAAATGTGGTAAAAACATAGAGGTGGTAACATGCAATACAGTAGCTCAGCACATTTCGCCAATGATATAGGCATGCAAAAATATTATTAAACACTTACATATCTAAACATTATTATTTACGATTAATCACATACTATTATTTACAATATTATTTACATGTCAAAGTGCTTATATTAGAACGTTTAATTATAATTATGTACATTTTTTTTATACTAGGACTAACTTAATTTTCTGAACAAGGTAAATAAATGTCTATTGGTTTGTATCTTAGTTGTTGTCAAAAAACTCACGAATAGAATAAAATACTTTTCCTAGCAGCCACTTGTTAAGACTTGACACAAATTTATTATTATTACTCAGTTCTTTAATTTCGTTCGGTAGATTATTGTAAATTTGTATTGCCATAGGATAACAATTGTCCCTGTAAAGTTTAGTTTTGCATTTGGTCGTCATAACTAGTCTATTAGGATATCTAGTATTAAATTTACAAACACTATCCAGTTTTGTAAAAAGTTCAGGGTGTAACCTTACAAATTTACAAACTTCTAGAATATATAGTGAAGGCAATGTTAACAGTTTTAGACTTCTAAAGAGTTCTCTACATGGTGTTCTTGGTGGTACATTGCATAGGGCTCGGATGCAATTTTTTTGGCTGATGAAAGCTCTATTTCTGTGGCATGAGTTTCCCCATAAAATAAGACCATATCTAAGTACAGAGGCTACATACCCGTGATAGGCAGTAAGAGCAGTAGTTTTATTGACAAAAGTGGCTAATCTACGGAGTACATAGACAAAACGATTTACTTTTAAACATTTTTCTTCTATTTGTTGTTTCCAAGAGCAGTTATTATCTAAAAGTATGCCTAAGAATGAAACCCGGTCCGATTCAACAATGTCCGTTCCTTTATATTTTACACATATATCTATTCTACCTTTTCTGTTATAAAACTGAACATATTTAGTTTTAGGCAGATTTGGTTGTAAATTATTACATTCCATCCACATTATAATGTCATTAATTGTGTTGTTTATGTCAGTATTGTACAATTGAATTTGGTCACATGGTATAATTACGGATATGTCATCAGCGAAAAGTAAGCAATGATGTCTCGTAGCCGAAGGCAAGTCATTAATGTAAAGTAAGAACAGAAGGGGTCCCAAAACGCTACCCTGAGGAACTCCCCTTTTGTTCTCCAGAATATTTGATCTCGCATAGCCCATCGTGTTTTTATCATCAATGTTTTCTATCTCCACAAATTGAGTTCTTCGACTAAGGTAACTTTCTATCCAGGTCAAGGCTAATCCACGGAGACCGTACGCTTCACACTTTTTTAGAAGGCGATGATGACATACAAAATCGAACGCCTTGCTCATGTCAAAGAAAACAGTTACTACAGGTTTTTTTTTGTCAATGTTATCTGTTATTTCCTTAATAAGATTGAATGCTGCGAGAGTTGTGGACTTTCCTTTTTGAAATGCATTTTGTTGTGAATTGATAATTTTATACTTATTGCAAAATGCAGTTATTCTCACGTGCATAGCCCTTTCAAAAATTTTTGAAAATATTGATAAAAGGGCTATGGGCCTATAGTTATTTATATTTTCTTTGCTTTCTTTTTTGTGTAGTGGCTTGATTGTAGAAGTTTTTAATCTATTCGGGAAAAGGCCCGTTGTAAATGATAGGTTAATTAAGAAACATAAAATAGAGGCAAAAGTATGTATGCATTTTTTAATTATATTTGTAGATAGGTCATCAGGTCCCATAGAGTTAGTGTTTTTTAAAGTTTTTACTATCTTTACTATTTCCTCTTCGTCACATGGATGAAGGAAAATTGTGGCTTGATTGGACTCTAGATTAAGTTGATGTTTATTATTGTCATAGTCATTGTCTGTTAAATGAATAAAAAAGTCATTAAAAGTGTCAGCTATCTCTTTTTTATTAAAGATTATGTTGCCATTCTTGTTAATTTTGTCAATGTTTAGTCGTTTACTTTGATACGTCTTATTTTGAATAAGGTCCCATGATGCTTTACAAATATTATTAGCTTTATTCAAATATTTGAGATTTTCTGTTTTTTGTGATGTTTTCACACAGTTCTTTAGTATTTTTGAATATTTATAATATATTTGTTTCATGTCTTGTTCCTTAGTCTTGTAATATTTAAAGCGCAAACTTCGTTTTACCCTTGTGGATTTTTGGATACCCTTTGTGATCCAGCCAGGTTTCTTTCCCTTGTTGCTAATTCTTTTTCTTATAAAAGGGAAACATAGGTTATAAAAAAGTGTAAAAGTATTGTGAAAGTCATTAAACGCGCTATTTAAGTCTGTCTGTGTATAAATATCTGACCATGTTAATCTCTGCAGGCAATCACAAAACTTTTTAATATTTTCATTACAGAAATCACGTTTATTTACATACCAAAATTCCATTTGTGTATCCATGTGTATGTGTAATATAACTTACAGTTTGTCCTGTATTGTGGTCTGACAGACATAAATCGTGCAAATCAGCCTTTATATTTGGCACGTTACTAACTATGTGGTTTATGCAGGAAGCAAGACGTGTTGGTTTATCTATGTGCAAATAGAAACCATAGTTTTGAAGTATTTGCTGTAGTTCCCGAGATGCATTAGAATCAATTAAAGTGTTAATATTAAAATCTCCAGCAATAATTATTTTACTCGACTTACGTTTGGATAATCTATGTAAGATATTTTCCAAGTTATTAAAAAATATATGTATTTTTGAATTTGGTATCCTGTAAATACAAATTATAATACATTTACACCGTGGGATCTCGATGCCACAGCATTCGAAGTCACGTTCACTTGCAAAATCTTTTAAAAACACTAATTCACGACAGTCGATATAATTTCGAGACAGTATACACACTCCGCCACGTTTTTGACCATTTCTTGAAAAATAAGCACTAACTTTGTAACCCTTAATACAGATATTCTTTTCTTGGCCTGATTTAATGAACGTTTCTGTCAGACATATGATATCTACAGGAACGCTTTTCTCTGTAAGTTCTTGTAGACAAATTTCAATCATATCTGTTTTCCTCAGAAGTCCGCAGATATTTTGATGTAGAATAATTAGGTTATTCGCGAAAGGAATGATTTGAGGTCTTCAGTGGCCCGCAACGTAACTTTGATACATTTTTCGAATTTCTGTTCTCTTCAGGAGTAGTATTAAGTTTAGGTTTCGTTGTGTCGTAAAAGTCTAAGATTTTCTTCTGCACAGTTTTACGGGTAATACTTGAGGAGCTCGTGGCCTTCGATTTTTCCTTGAAAAAGTCAGATATCTTTTTCTGCACTCCGTTGCTGTGACGGTTTTCAGAGATCAGGTGCAGGCCTTGCATGTTGGAAGTTATAAAACTTCCTATGTTGTGTATTATACATGCCATACCACTGTTGTTAAGTCTCCCAGTTACGGCCGAGAACATGTCAAGCGAAAGGTTTAGGTTTGAATCAAAAGAATAATGTGCATTGTGAAATCGAATGTCATTACGGATTAAGTTGTTGAGGTGCTCGACTCTTGTGTTGTAAATCGGTTTACCACGTATATAAGTTGCAGTAGTTATAATAATGTTAGTTTGTGTGATGGGGCTCAGAGTCTTACTTATAAGTTCGACTAAGTTTTGATATTTAATATCACTTAGTACATCTTCTTCTCCTACCATTACTATGCAATAATCATTCCGTGTTAGGGGTGATAGTTTGTTTTCGATGTTTCCAAGCAATTCCCGTAAGCTTCCTCCTGGAGTAATATAATGACAACTGTCAAAACTTCTCAGAGTAGATTCGCGCCTTACTATGTTCGAAATTTTATTGGTGTTGTTGCTACTTATAATGATGAGCTTATTCCGACTAGTATCTTTATCTTGTGGTGTGAAAATTTCAACCTGTTTTTTTTGCCATTTCAAATTAATTGCTTGCGTGCGTTTCATGTTAGGTATAGGTAACGGTTGTTCATTTGGTAAGGATTGGATTGGTGTACTACTACCTATATGTGGGATTTTAGGCGTGAGGAGTAGCGATGTTCGAGATAGAGACTTATTTGAGGTTTTTTTCTTTTTCTTAGTTTTTCCTGACGATATCGATTTGTTTGGTTGATCATCGCCCAATATTTTAAAGACAAACGGGTCTTAATCGCGTAAACTTACGTTTAATTATATCCTGACGTTTCGGGCATGACGTTACACCCGTGGTCGCAGGCAGACTGGCGAGAGAATGTATCAACACCTTCGAGCTGCGCGGGTTTTTCGAACTACCCGCACTTGATCTTGATTATTCACTTCTAGGCTAGGGTTGTCACTAGGCCTACACACAACACTCACAACATCCAATGGCTTTAAAATGGATGTTTCACCACGCTTACATTTGTAAATCACGGGATTCCACGCGGACGAGATTCCTTGCCCCTCATTTTGATTAAAATTCCGATGTTTCTTAATTTCAATAGCTTTACGTACTTTTCGGCTATGATGTATACGCTCGGTTGAGAGGACTTTCGGGTTATGGAGCTCAATCTAGTGGTTAGGTCCGGACTCCAACAAATGCTCGGCCACAGCAGACTTATTCGTTTGACGCTTTTTAACAGCCGTGATATGTTCCTTGACCCTTTCCGCTATGGTGCGTTTGGTTTCCCCAATATAGGAACTACCACAGCTACAATCGATTTTATAAACGCCCGGTGTGTGGTAAGGTAAAACATCTTTAGGCGACCTTAGATGCCCTGCCACCTTTGATAACGGCATGTAAACGGTTGGTATGGAATACTTATTCAAAAGCGTACCTATTTTGTCCGTTACACCCCTGACATAAGGCAAAAATGCCGGTCGCCTTGCAACATCTGGATGTTTCTTCCTCGGTGTAAGACCCGTTTGTCTTTAAAATATGAGTGATAATCGTGAAAGTTTAAATCAATACATCGCCCAATAGTTTTCTGTAAGTATTGATTTTCATGTAGCATTTATCGACAGTGGATTTAAGCTCTGTAACCTCGCTATTTAGCCGTGCTATTTCTTCGTGGGCGCTAAGTAACTGAACTGCTAAGTGTTGGTTTTTACTCTGTAAAGTTGTAATTTCTGAGTTATTTGTTATGCCCGAAATATTTGGTAAACTTAAGTTTTTTAAAATGCTGTTGCTGTTTGAGGTGGAGTCGTCAATGTCAGAGTCATCTTCAGTTGGTGTTTCGCGATCATCTTCTGAAAAGTGAAGCGATTGTTTTTTATTCCTTTTAGTAACATAGTCAATCCGAGGGCTTTTTTCATTGTTACACAAGGTTTCATTTGTTTCTTTTGACGTGGACGGAATTTTTATTTCTTCGTGTTTTGAGACCAAGTCAGATGTCATCAACGATTGGCCATCATCATTTTTTTGTTCGCAGTGTTTATTGAATACGTCCTCTTTACTAACTAAACTTTTTTCATAATGCTTATTTATATCTGGCAATATTTCATATTGACCTTCGTTCATATCCACATTACATTGGTCTGAGTTCAAGCTAACTTGTTCTTCGGATTCAAGTTTTGATGTGCATATTGGTTTACATAAGTCTGATTGAGAATTCACATTTGTTTTTGTAATAACTGTCTTTGTCGCTGTTTGTTGTGGATTTTCATGGCAATTTTTACATTTCCATACTTTTTTGTTATCGATGGTCATCAATCTAAATCTGGCTGCAGACACATTTCCCGTACATGGGAGGTCAAGTATCTTATGGCAGCTCGAGCATTTCAAATAGTCCTTATTTTTTATTATTTTTTTGCATGCAGAACATGCAATATTTTTCCTTGATGTAATTGGAGACATTTTTTGTTATTACATATATAATTTGTAATAAGAAATCTGGTATTTCAATAATTTTTTACTTACAAAGTCGAAAAAACATCAATCGATTTCCAAATAATCGATAATACTTGACTCTATTGTTGTCACATTTCTGAACGTATAATTTTGCTTGCGGCAACACTGACTTGGGTGTCAAATTTGGCATACATTGGCTATATCCAATCAGCTGTGAATTTCTATTAGTTAGTGGTGGTTATAATTATTGTTTTTCGATTTTGTGTGTTATTTAAAAGTGTAACGGTAATGTTCATCGTCTTACCATATTCGTAAATCACTGATATTATCGGATTTATGTTCTGTTTACATATGCCATGCACGAACCGTAAGTATTGTTGTTTGGTTTAGGTTGAACAGTCACTAGAATAAACACTTATTCCTTGTTTTTACTCTTTATTGCACACCTCAATAAATGAAAAGTCCTCAAGGTAGGCAGCGCATAGGCGATTTTTTTACCACTGTGCCCATGGGCCTCAGTTCCTGCTTTCCATCAGGTGGGCTGAGAGCACAGTTGTCTACATTCGTCTCATAAAAAAAATCTGAGAAAGAATAATAAAAAAATCTGGTAAAATTCTAAAGCTACTCGGAATAAAACGTTGATAAGTACATGTTACCAATTTACCTTATTCGTAACCCTTTTCTATTGAATAGACCCTTTAACCGATCTTTTATACGATATTGAATGGTATTCGAAGAGAAGCAAATTGGTAAAGACTGCCAACATCCGTTTAATTAGAAAGTCGTGCTACCTACTCAATTTTTCATAATATAAAGGACCATGCGTCAAAATGGTCCTGAAACCAACAGCATTGAGAGTTATGTCATTAAACAGGTCTTAAAATCTACTTTATTTAATTATATTAGTAGAGGTCCAAATGGAAAAAATTGTGCGCTGTGAGTTACAGTTTTGTAATTTTTACCAGAGCTAGAGGGTGTAAAAATAAAAAATTTTAGATGTGGAAGGAAAACCAATTCCCCCCCTGAACGAGGGGGGAGGGGGGTGAATGTGCAAACGGAAGGGTTATGTTTAAATTTTTTCGTCTAATATTTAGGCCTACTATTAATTGTTTGGTATCATTTTCATATAAAACAGACACGGGGAATTCATTTTTGATAATAAACATGAGGATTTTCATATATATAAAAATAATTATTGGTATAAAGGTAAAATAATCACCGTTTTTATTTTGATTGTTGCGTTATATAAGTATTACCAAATAAATATATGAAAATAAAAAAATACTACAAGATAGCATATTTATTGTAGTTTTTAAAAATATATACTTTTTGGAACTTTCCATGCAAAAATAAGCTGTAAAAAAATTGCACCTGTCGCGTACCTCGAATAAAAAAGGGACGTTGCTTTGACTTCTTGTTGACAGTACGTTTCTACTGCGGGACTTTAGCGATTTTGCGTAAACAAAATACTCCATAATGTCTGTTAGGTCAAATTGCATCAACCTGGGTTAACCAAGCAACCCGGGTTAAACGTTTATTTCACACGGAATTTGATAATTGATAAATTTCTTATGAAGTAAGTGACTGACCCGGCACTATACAGAGGATATCCCGGACATCAGCCTATGTGATATTAGAATGGCTCTTGAATAGCTCAAAAATAACAGGGCGTCTGGGGAAAACGGAATTATAGCTGAGCATCTGAAGCCAGGTGGTAAACCAATCCTTATAGCCCTTCAGAAGTTGTTCAACTCCGTAAGGGAGAACGCCTTAGGCATGGAACAGAAGAGTGGTGGTACTGTTCTTGAAAAAAGATGACAACGCCTTATTGAAGAACTACCGATCCATGTCACTTCCGAGCCATATTTATAAGATGTTTTCAAGAGTCATTATGAATCGTCTTGCACGCAGGCTTGATGACTTCCAGCCTGCCGAACAAGCCGGTTTCCGAATTGGCGTTTCGTAAATGTTATACAGAAGACCGAGGAATAGGTATAGCCTGCCCCTCTGTTTAGCGTTTAGCGTTTGTGGACTACGATAAGGGGGGTTTCCATGACGTAGGTACTAATGCGGTTTAATATAGGTCGAGAGAAAGGGACAAGGCTATACGAGTCGTGTATCACTGCCCCTTTCCCAGAACCTAAACTGAATCGCATTAGTACTTCATGGTAACCCCCAAGGCCTTCGATTTGATCGAAACTCTGGGCAGTTCTCTTTAACGGTACCAAGTAGACTACCGCTATGTCGAAATGTTGAGGTGTTTGTACGAAAGCGCCACTATGTCAATCCGACTCCAAGACCAGAGCTTGAAGCATATTATACTGCAGCGGGGAGTCAGGCAAGGAGGTGTCATCTCCCCTAATCTGTTTACCGCTGCACTGGAAGATGTCTTTAAGACTGGACTGGAGAAGGTGAGTATCAACATAAACAGCGAGTACCTCACTCACCTTCGATTCGCTGATGATACGGTGGTCTTGGCTGAGACCTTGGAAGATTTCAGTACGATGCTCGCTGACCTCAGTAGCGCCTTCGAGCGAGTTCGTCTTAGGATGAACATGGATAAGACGAAAACTCCCGTTACAATCGGAGACTAAACTCGAAGGTGTAGACGACTACGAGTATAATATACCTAGGACAAACTACCCACTACCCAGTTAGGTAGGTCCAACTTTGAGTAAGATGTCAATCATCGACTCCGACTAGGTTGGGCAGCGTTTGGGAAGCTACGACACATTTTTTCGTCCATTATTCCGCAGTTCTTGAAGACAAAAGTATTTGATCAGTGTGGCAACACACACTGATCAAAGATTTAAAAGAGTGATGATATACGGTACTGAAACATTGTCGCTTAGAATGGGCCTCATAAGAAAGTCAACCACAGGGCAATGGAGAGGGCTATGGTGGGAGTCTCTCTGCGAGGTCTTATTAGAAATGAGACAATCCGCAGCAGAACCAAAGTATAGCTCCATAGCTCTCCGAATCACTAAAGTGGCAGTGGGCGAGGCTCATTGCACGTAGAACCGATGGCCCATGCGGCGGCCTCGCAGGTGGAAGGCACAGCGTGGGTAGGCCCCTCAAAAGGTGGACAGTGAAGGTCTCAGAAGTCCGCTGGATGCGAGTGGCGCAGGACCGGTCATTGTGGCAATCTTTGGGGGAGGCCTATGTTCAGCAGTGGACGTCTTTCGGCTGATATGGTAATAATGATGATTTATGAAGTAAACGTTTAACAATTGATTGTCAAATCCCATATGATTATAAACTTCTAACTAGGGCTCGTGGTCGTGACCGTGTTTCGTGTAACCGTAGCCGGATCCCCGTTGCCGTGTTACACGGCCACGGTTTTAAGGCCCGTTTCCTGCGTGTTACACGGCTACGTATCAATAAAGTTACGTATACACGTGTACACGGGGATACGTATCTTAACTACACGCAGATCCGTTCCGCCCGCGTTGTTGAGTGACGATTCGATGCGTTGTCTTTAAGGACAGGAAAACTGATGATAATGTTCCGTGATATTTGTGAATCTAATTTAGTGGTTACCTATTTTCCTTTCTAACGTAAAGTGCGATAACTTAGTTGTATTTAATTTCGGTATGATAACGTGTATACGTACTGAGATTAAATTTTACTTATTAATATCTTACTTTTTAAGGTAAGGAGGGCAGAATTATAAAATATAGATATTTTCTGAGTTCAATATTAATAAAAACTGAGACATTGTTATGTATTAATTACCTAATTTAATAATGAGATGTGAACGGAAGTTAAAAAATACATAACACAGTGCGGAGTAAATATTTTTTCTTAGTTCTAAATATCATAATTTAAGTTTTTCTTTCGTGCAATAAAGTTGATATAAATAAATACATAAATCAATATTGAGGGTACCAGACAACGATTAATCTGTACTAGGAAACCCATTTCTCAGGAACAAAATAAATGCGTCATAAATATACAAATTTACAGCGTTATTTCCTACAAAATAAGGAACTTTTAAAATATAAAAGGAAATTAAAAAGCAATGTAATTAAAAAATACAATATACTAACTCATTGGATGTCGTGACGATGACGGGAGATTTTAGGTGCACCGCTTTCAAATGCTTTCCTATCGATCCTGTTGTACCACCACGACACGAAAACTCATTGTTCGTACGATCATTGCACAAAGTGCATAAAGCCGTGTCACCGACCCTGGTGGCATAACTCCACACCCAACTGATCTTCATTATTAATACACTTTAAAAACGCTATCTTCTCACCAACAGTAACAATACAAAAACGTAACAAAATAATAAAAAAACAATTAATTTAAATTCGACTAAACTCTCGCTAAGTCTGTCCGGCCTGCAATCTTATTAGTGACTAAACACGTATAAAACCAAAACCCGAAATTGCCCTTTTCAAATTTACTAAAACATCCCCGCTTATCTATATCAAAACAAAGATGCGGCTATTTCATTTAACTTCACAAACAAAAGGTGTACCAGGTAAAGCCCAAGTTAACATATTTATCAGTAAAATTACCACGTGTGGTCAATTACATCGCAGACAAACTATTGTTAGCTACTTTGCGCGTGCAAATTCTTAGTATAAGTCTTATCTACAAAAGGGCCGCCCTGTCAGGTAATAAACTTAAATGAACGACTGTATTATCTTTTATCTATAGCAATTTGGCCAAATATTTTTAACATTCTTTTTTAACTTTTCTATCTGGTGATTCAAAATCACAATATAAATTCTTATCCATAAATAACACCGTCGCTTGTTATATAGAACACAGTACCTACCACGTTATTCTATAACATAAATCGATACGAAAAATGCAAGTCTAATCAATAAAATACCGTTCGTCCAGATTCAGAGTATAATACTCAGTACGTACAACGTCAATACGTACTTTTAAAAAAAGCTATTATTCAATAATAGGCCTTATTTGTTTGCATTGTAATTGGTCTGGCCGGATCCATGCCACGAGCAGTCGTTGCCAGAACGAAGCCAAGATTCGTAGATACGTATACAAACAAAGATTCGGGTACGTATCTCGGCGTGACTGTGAAATTCGTGATCTTAGTACCGCCGGGGTTAAGAACACGGAGCTACGGTTCGGCGAATAGTACGTATATCGGGAGCCCTACTTCTAACGTGGGTGAACTGGGTTAGTTGTTTAGTCCCGGTTAGTGAAAATTACCTTTATCGTCTTTGGTAATGAGATCATTACCTAATAACACTTGTAAAAATGATTACCCATTCCGATTCACATAATCAGATACTATATATCATACATGTGATCAGATAGACCCGATATATAATATACAAGCGGTAAACAATAATCGATAAAATCTAAAAATAGAATCTGAACAAATGAAATTCTTAATAATCTTAGGTTATTTAAAAAAAGAAGATCAGAAAATATTCAATATACTTTCATATCAATAAATATTTACAATTGTAATATGAACAATAATATGTATGTACAAAAATATGTATAACCTATGAGCAGTTGCCGGCACAAAAGTCTCTTTTTTGAAGTTACGCGGAGGTTTTTGTTGGAGGTACGCGTCAGGTAATTTTTTTTTTCAGTGATTTTTTGTATGAAAGACTACAGAATGTGTATATTTTTAAAATCTGCAATAAATATGCTATCTTACACTATTTTTTTAAATTGGATAAGTTTGTTTTTTAATACTTACATGACGCTTTAATTAAAATAAAAACGGTAACTTTTTTACTTTTACTCCAAAAAATCTACATTTTTATATAAAATTTCTCATGGTTATGATAAAAAATGGATTTCCCAGGTCCGTTTTACACGAAAATGATACCAAACAACGCATAGCAGACCTTATTAATTAGTAAAAAAATATTAAACGCAACCCTTCCGCATGCACATTCACCCCCCTCCCCCCGCGCTCAGGGGGGGAATTGGTTTTCTCTCCACATCTAAAAACAACTATTTTGAGACCCTCTAGCTCTGGTTAAAATTACAAAACTGTAACTTGCAGCGCACAATTTTTCTCAACTTTGTATGGACCGTGACCCTTACTATATGGGCACAAAGTCAAATTCCATTGCAGAACTAAGATATTTTGTATTTTAGTCGTGGCGAGTACGAGCTACGATAAATTCATTCAGAGTTTATTTGATTTAGGGGGGTAGGTATTGAGCAAACCTAATTAAAAAATTAAGGTAGGAACATCGACATTTCCATTAATTATGTTCGTTCGGTGTCATTTCTTGTTGAATATCGTGTTTTTCTTATCATCATAATATGAAAACATGGCAATAGAAGGACGCCCTTCGGTTTTGCAACAGCGGCGATATATTTTAGAAGAAAACTTACCTAATTTAAATATGAATATCTCAGTTCTGCAATGGAATTCGGCTTTGTGCCCATATAATGAAATAAAGTAGATTTAAAGACCTATTTAATGACCTAAGTTTCAGCTCTGTTGGTTTCAGGACCAGGCTCCATACAAAATTGCCCATGGTCCTTTATGTGGCTGTTTTGTCTCCATAATTGTATAAAAATAACCAAAAAAAAAAATGCTTTGACGTGCGTTGTATATACAGTTACCTACTGCTATTCAGTTTTGTATTGCAAAAAAGTGTAAAAGGGTCGCTGCCGGCGATGGTCAAGTCCATGGTCGACAGCGACAAATCGTGCTAGTGGTGAATTCTTTTTGCGAAGAGGTTCTGCAGCAGAAGGAACTGCTGGAACGGGCCAGAGAGATCGACCCATCGGCTGATCCAAGGCGCCGCAAGCGGACTGGACGCAGACGTGCCGCACAGGACCGCCTCCGTAAAGTGACCACAGGATGACATGGGGACTCCTGCCATCCTTACCAGTGCAAGGTTACTCAAGGTGGAATGAGCGCGGGTGAGAAATGAGGGCAATACGGGCCTCCGGAGGCGGCGCTCTAAAATTCGGAGCGGTGCTGATGGTGCTGCAGAAGTAAAGCGCGAGCGTCCCTGCAGCCCACCGTTACAGCAAAACTGCGGCAGATGGAGAGGTTTTTTAGTGGGTAAACTCAGGGTCCCATCAGCCCATAACGAGGACATATAACCACCCGGGTCCGTCCCCACATCCGGGTGGTATGCGTAATGCATTTTTCTCTCCTTAAAAAAAAAGGCCCAGTTACCGATTAGTGAGGCATAGTAATGCATTGAAAATCGAAAAATAAGCATTTTTCTTAAAAATGTATTACCTAATTTACATATTTTGTTACCCATTTTTATATGATTATATTGATTATGAACACTTTAGTGTATTATAAAAAAAACACAATCTACAAACCCTTAGCTGTCTGTCTGTCCCTATGTATGCATGCTTAAATCTTTAAAACTTTGTTAGAGTTCTTAGAGTCCCCGTATATAATTCTATCCCGGAGTATTTACCCGTTATACAGTCTCTTTATTTACTCATCTTTGACGGACACCATCAAACAAATTAACGGTAGGCTTAGTCCGTTATATCGGCTTACGAAAAAGTTGCGGACCATACAAATAGGCTTCACGAGCCAAACGGCAACGGGAGATTACAAACGGTCCGGCTCTACCATAATCTTATGTTAGGCAAAAAATTCATCATCATCATCAGCCAAAAGACATCCACTGCTGAGTATAGTACTCCCCCAAAGATTGCCACAATGAACGGGCCGGTGCCACTCGCATCCAGCGAACTCGCGAACTTCTCCAGGGTGCTTAGACAAATTGACAATCGCTAACGCTTAATTGTCGCACTAATATGAAAGAGGGACAGAGAGGGAAAACTACCATACGCTACTAAGCGTTAGCGATTGTCAACTTGGCTAAGCATCCTGTCCTGGTCGTCGGTGTTTCTATGCGATTTTTTTACGCGTTTTTATTTTTCATTACCATCACCACTTTAATTTCCGTTTTATAAAAGCAAACGAGACTATTATGCCAGAATAGCAGACAAACATGCGTCTGCTACAAGATAACCGAAAATGACTCGATTATTTATACGCAGTTTGTCAATTATTTGGGAATGGTAATGACTTGATTTGCGCGACGGAATAATCGCATAGAACTACCCTTCAGTCCACCTTGTAAGGGTCTACCCACGCTGCGCTTTCCGGTACGTGACCGCCACTCGAGAACCTTTCCGCCCTAACAGCCATCGGTGCTATGTACGTGCAATGTGCCCCGCCCACTGCCACTTCAGCTTAGCGATTCGAAATTTTTTATTGGTGATCATTGTTTTTTACTGACTAACGACAGGTATACATTAGTCCTTTTGTATCTCTTTTCAATGTTATATAGGGTGCTCGTGAGGAAACCGAAAGATGCATTCTAGACATCAAAACAAACATAAAATATTATGACTTTTTAAATAATTTTTAACATTTCCAATACCTTTTATCATAACAATAATTTGTTAAAATTATTTTTTTTTTTTTGCGACAGGTTTTTTCGTTAAGTCTATTCTTATTTTTGTATTGTCAGGCAAAAGGTGTGGTAATATTAAAACACATTGTGGTAGCATTGTAATCATAAAGAAGTTTTATGACGAGTTACGTCGAAAAACTTTTTTCGAAAAAAGGTTAATTATCTCTGGAACCAAGCCGAATCCAGAAAATTTTGTATGACATTAAATACTCTAAATATGCTCAGGAATTCAGCATTAAAATCTTTCAGTTTCCTCGCGAGCACCCTGTATAAATAAGTATCTAACATTTTTCTGGGAAGAACTCTGCCCAGCATTTCAAACCGCCAAAAAACTGGCCAACCCACAGTGATCCAACTCCTAGTAAACCTTTAGGCGATTTTTTGCACTAAATCCTAGGCAATAAGGAACCTATTCGGCTGTAAGTCAAAATGTACATACGTCTCTTATTATGTGCACAAAGGTATGGAATGTCGGCTAACCTTTCCGTTGAAATACTTGTTTACGTCAAATGTAAAGGAGATATTCGCATACATGAATATATAAATCGCGGTTAAGAGAAAACAATGAAAATTGTAATACTTCTCGTAATTTCAAAACGCACAGCGTACCTACAAGTAAAATGTAAAGACACGGAAAAAGTGCAAACACATGTCGCAGCTTTAATAATAAACCGTCATAACTCAAAATTGTCAAAAATTGTGTTAATGTACTAAAACGCAATATTTTCGATAGCTTTACCCGGTCTCTTTCTCAGACCCGTCAAAATAGCGTTAATGAGAGAGATGGCATGAGTTGCTACGTTCAAATCACGCGATTCAAGTTGCGCTAAAGAGGCTAACTTCAATTATGACCCGATACATGAATAGGAAGGATGCTCATGATGAGAGACATTTCGATATATCGCCTTACTGTATAAAAAAATAGTCAAAGTTATTTTAGAGATTTTAATAAAAAAAGGTAAATTCGAAGTTAACGCGTTTTATGACAAAATATTTATTGGAACTAAATGATTCATTTCAGATTATTTCGTTTTAACAGTAACAACAGTCGATTTTTTTGATTTATGCCATAATATTAATCATATTTAAAAAAATATTTTATCATATAAAGGCATATTTCGGCAAGGGTTTTTTCTAAGCTCGATTTATTATATTTATCACACTGATTTCGTTTTAGTTAGAACGTAATATCCAAGTACACACTATGAACAACGCAATTAATATAATACTTAAACACATTAGCACAATGTAGTAACAAATACAATCAATTGACCAATTTCTCAAACTTTAAACTCGATTTCCCAAAATTCACGTTTTTTGAGTTATGACGGTTTATTTTTAAAGCTGCGATGTATACATGACCTATACCTTATATTATATTAATAGTTGTGTATAATATAAATGTAATAGGAATATGTTACTTATTACGCATAATTAATAAAATCCACAATCTATGAAAGCATAATCATTTAAAAAAACAATCAATAATTTAGTTATTCCATATATCACGTAAAAAGTTGGTAACAAAATAGAAAAACGGTAACTTCCGCAGTTAGCATTAATAATTGTGTACAAACTTATTGAGAACCGAGTGCTTAGCCAAGTTGCCAATCGCTAGCGCTTAATCGTCAATCGTAAACGAAAGGCAGCTAGCTGTCTTTGTCGCACTAATATGCAAGAGTGACAGAGAGGGAAAACTACGATACGCTACCAAGCGCTAGCGATTGGCAACTTGGCTAAGCATGCTGCTCATTTGTGGAACCATTTTCATTATTTAAACTAAAATGTCTTGCGGTGCTCATGAGCACCGTGTCGTGTATATGTCAGATAATAGTATTTTATGCAACCCTTGTTTAAGAGAGGTCAAAAAAGGTGAGTGGCATGGGTAACAATTTGAAGCGAAGCCGAAAATTGTTAGAAAAGTCGCCACGAGCATTTTTTGACTAACTTAAACTTGCATACAATAGTGTTTCTACAACCACACACTTATTATCAAATAAAATTGTAAAGGTCATCGGGCGTTTTTGACCCGCTTCATGATTTTTCGCGTACAGAGACCAAACTAGCTTTAAAATAAATAATTAAATCTCACTTTTCTAAATATGTAATTTTTCCCGATGTATCAACCGGGAAAAAAAAGTTATTCGAATTTTTGTATCCGAAATAGTGTTTTTAATGTTTTTACTTTCAGCATTGTATAATTGCGTATACGGTTGTGACCTACTTTTCTGGTTTTGCCTTGTAATAATGCGACTCATACCACTCAGTAGCACTTACATGTACCTACATTCCTAGCCCTATTTCGTTTGTGTTACGCAGTGGGTCATATAATACCCGAACAAAATGCCCAATGACCTTTGAGAAACATTCTTAGTCAAACACAATTTTATTAATCATCAAGATCGGGCGGGAGACGTCAAAATTAAAAAGAAAGCTCTTCTATGGTTTACTATCATCAGAAATGACATTTAAAATTAGGTTGGCAGCCATGTATTTCCTTACGTCGCGTCGTGACTACACGAGGTGTCTCAAAATTCAAAAACGCACTGCGTGTATACCCGAATGCGTTTTTAAGGAATAGACAATGTTATAGACTTGTCTTTGACATCTATAAGTTAGGGGCTTAACCCTTCGTCTGTGGTTGCTAAGGATCAGTACAATGGATTTTATCAAACACAGACGAAGGGTTAAGGGTGTGTTCACGACCCTGTAAATGAAAATTAAAAGTAAGGGAGTAGAAAAAATATTAAATTAAATTTTAGCTGTTCTTTTCTTTTTAATGCTTAGAGAAAATCATAGTGATAATTTTATGTGACGAATATATTTATTCGGGGATCGTAAATAAGGTCGTAAGTGAATTCACTCACAAAACTCAAAAATCGCTACTCGCTACTCGTTCATCGCTATTGCTAGGACCAGAAGGGCTATCGCGAACCACGAACGAACTCCCTGTCACACTTACGTTCAAATTCAGAAGTGCAAGAGAGAGGAAACACTTCGTTTGTGGTTTGCGGTAGGGCCTCAGTGACTTAGTTCTAATACGTTTAATCTCTGTTCACCGTCTAGATCCCGTGGGGAAGGCCTATTTCCAACAATAGACTGACTTACACAGATAATAACTTATTTAAATAGGTTTAATATAAAGCCCAATTGTAATATCAACTTCACCGCCTCGTCAGCGGTTTTAGCTTACGTAAACTTACAGAACACACAGACTGAGCAAACTAGGTAAAGTAATTGGCAATTGTCTCATCTGTTAATTATAGTTTCCCCTTACCATGATTTGGCTGTCCTAGTACAGTCGCCATCACTGATTTATTTATTTATTACATCTACAACTAACAGCTGACAAGTCAAAGCGTTACAGATGGTAAGATAAAAAAACACTAAGCAATAATAAATTGATCAGTAAAGTAGCTTGTGTTAAAAATAACATACATAATTATCACATTTATGTCACTGTTTCACAAAAACGCAAGAATTTATTTTTCATCACACTTGCTGTCTAAGCGCGCCATTGCTTGCGCTCGTAGCAGGAGTAACAGAAAAGTGATATTCCCTAGGGAGTAATAGAAATGTCAGTACGTTATTAAATAATATTATGTCTTAAAACTTATTTTTTTGTCGGCAAGTGTGATGAAAAACATTGTATGCATCACGGTAGGTAAGCGGAATACTAACTCGAGTCATAAAAGCCCTCCGCCTGACGGCGGCGGGCTTCTAACACTCTCGTTAGTAGTTCCGTACTTACCTCCCTGATGCACAATATACTACTGTAACTCCAATGACGGATTTAATAGAAGTTCGACTTGTGGTAAGAGTAACGATGTAATCTAGTATCGTTATTTAGGTGTAAAGCGTCTCATTACTGGATTGATCCCTTTATGCACCAAACCTCGCCCGGAATTCTACAAATACATTAAATAATTGGAATTGAACATAGAGTTCCACTCATGCACTACACCTACGACTATTCAAATGATTCTATTTATAGCCGAAATGGCAGTAACTGTAATGCCAAGTAACTTTTCAGTGCTCGTTATGTGAAACGGTGTATTAATATATTACGTTAATTAAGCAATTACTTGCTGACACGTAAAGAAATACATTTTTCCTAACTAGTGCGGAAAAGTAAACTTTGCGCACGCTTCGCGTAAATTTCTCTTTTTAAGGCACTTTGATATTGTTTGCATGCAGGGAGTAATAGAAATATCAGTACGTCATTTTGTAATATTTTGTCTTAAAACTTATTTTTTGGTTGGCAAGTGTGATGAAAAACATTGTATGTATCACGGTCGGTAAGCGGAATACTAACTCGAGTAAAAATTGAAAGCTTGTTTTTTTTATCACATACATCACACATCTGCAGGTAAAAGTTAATGAGAAAAAGAATATGTTTTTTTTTTGACACTTTCAACGCACCGAAAAATATTTCGGTCTTACCCGAGCGTACCTTATATAATATTAAATATAATAGGTACTCTTTGGTTCTAATCCTCTGACCGGTTCTAAAAAAGTACGTTCCATAATTTTCATATTGAAGCCACCAGCATTCTTGGTATAATGCCACGATGCCCAATCTTAGATATGAGTTAAGTTAGTTAAGTTTTACATTTAATTATGTATATGTATATGTCGGAGATATAAGTTACTAAATCTAGAAAACGATAAGCAATGTTTTGCTTGGAGTGGTCTTTGCTTGGTCCATGCAGGTTTGCAGGTAGATGATACCAACCTATGAACAGGTGGCTGGTGACCTGACAGTATAAAAGGTCACTACTGCAGTGTTCATCAATTCATTCCCGTGTTAGACATAGAACGATTCACTCTTGTCTTGTTATGTGAAGGGTTTACATTCTTACGAGGGAAGTTATTTCTATGGGGTATGCATATATGCATGGACGCAAGCTTAGAACTCTCCATTCGTTTTCTACTACTGCGTAGATGCGTAGATACAAGGTTCTGACTGAGTACTGTTAGTAACGAGTAACGAGTGGCTGGGAGGCAGATAACTAAAATTCTACCCCTCTTAGCTCGGCTGTCATTAGGGTTCCCGATATATATGTATAAAAACCTACGTTTTACATTATGTAATTTATGTTACCATGGTTTCATATTAAACAAAACGAGTATAAGCTTTCACCTTTATAATATTTTTCAATTTTCACCTTCCTATAGCCATGTCCCTGACCCAATCTTCGTTTTATTTATCAGTTTTTCCTTCTAAAATATTTTTTACCTTGTTTAGGAGCGTGGGACCTTACACCTGACACCATGGCGAGTCGGTGCCACAGACTGTTTTATTTTGTTAGTCTTTTTTTTTATCTGCAAAAATAAGCAAGGACATGAAAGAAGTAATTTACACTTATTGAATGCTTCTAAAAAACCCAGAATGAGGAATGTAAGTGCCGTCCAAAATAGTTTCCTCTTTCATAGTTTTTGTCGTAGAATAAAACTCTTAAATAAGGTTGGAGTTTTTACAGTAAATATTAAAACTTCGGCTTTTTCAGGTTACTTAGGTAGGTAATATAATAATACTTCGCATGTTTGTAAATCCATTCCAATCCATTCATTCCAAATTTCGAAGATTTGTCTCTGTCGCTCTTATGATGTCTTCGTTGGATTGACAGAGAATCCTCGAAAATTACGAAATACGATTTTCGCGCTAAAAAGTCAATCGTGACAGCTATCAGTTTAATACATTAACTGTCAGTATCGTCACTATTTGACACATAATCATCAACCTATGATAGTCCAGCAGGGAGTAGGCCTCTCCTATTAAGCGTAGAGACGCATTAGGAGGTAAATGCCTATAATCGCCACGCTGGGCACGTGGATTGGCGATCGAAGTAATGTGTCCACTGTGATGACGCTGCTGCCCATCATCAATCTTTTATCAAACCATGGTCAGTGAAACTTCAATCCCTTAGTCGACTCTTACGACACCCGCAGGAGGAGTTGGGGTGGTGACAAATGTATTCTTACGGCCAACACATAATGACACATAATGTACTGAAATGACAGCTATCAGGGTTTACTTCATAGCGGCCGAGCACTGTAGTTTACTATAAAGATAGGCGTCCACTAGTCGGTATCGTATGCATCAGACGCATCGCACGATTTCAACGGATTTTAGGTTGCTTTGTATAGAAACTCATATAAGTGCGTCCACCTGTCCGCATCATACGCATCGCACATCAGCAATGCCGACAACTTTTGCGACAGGCAAGTTTTGCGATGCGTGCCGATGACGTCATACGGAATGTCGATCAGTGGACGCACTCCGCGCGCTCGCTCCGCATCGTCGGCCGTTTGCATTTGGCGTTTGTCGTGTCAAGCAACTGTGCGTGAATTACCACCAACATTGGTTAGGTTTTGCAGCAACAACAAGTAAGCCACAACGAAAAATTCTTCATCGCTTTCCGACATTCTCACTCCACACGTGTGTTCACTATGAAAATCCGAATGAACTAGCATCGTCAATCCGTATGCTGGCACTCACCGTCGGTAATCCGTACGCTGCCGGTACAGTGGACGAACAGTTCAATATTTATCCGTTTTGTGCGATGCATCCGATGTGTACGATACCGACCAGTGGACACCTACCTTAAATGGGAATTCAAAGCCGAATTTTATTACACGCCCAGTTTGCTGATCCCAGAATGTCAAAGATCGGATAATATCAGCCTAAAAGCTTTACCATTCCTTTGATTATTTATTTACGACTTTATATTGAG